>OY755240.1:87390457-87655035 GCA_963576725.1 Azorinus chamasolen | reverse complement strand
GGGATTTTCACGCACATAGTTTTAATTAATGCACAGTGTCTCTTTCATATTTAGGAAAGCTCGTACATATGCTTTGTGAGCCGCCCCTTTCAGTTCTAAACCAAGCAACTACATAGCAATGTCGTCATTGACAGACTTTTCTTAGTGTATGGTGCGCGTCTATTGAACTTCACGAAACATCTAACATTGTATTTCTCTTCTGGCGCAATGTGATCATTAACACCTGCAAATCACACCCTTAGAGTTTGGTCTTTTGACATTTCGAGAATCTGGTCACTAGTTTTGAATGTTGTGACAGATGGAAGCTTACCTTTTGCATTTGTATTCTGGCAAAACATGCATTCCTCGCCGTTCACGACAGACCCAACAAAACTCCTTGATGTTCTAGATACAGATAATTTGCTTTGCTTTGCGTTAGTATTCGTACTTCAGCTCGCTTCATCATTGTCTGTGTCAAAATGTCTTGATAAATTTGGTCAATTGCAGGTCGGTTGTTGGGTTCCATTAATATGTCACTTTTGAGATTACATGCTTCTTACATTGTGTTGTTTTATTGCTAATATGCTATGCACCTGAAGCGCTACTGAAGAGTGGATAATCAATGTTAGTCATATAATCAGTACCGCTTTATCTGAGCTCGGTCACACAACTGTAATTGTATTCGTTCCTGCTGATATAGATTGTGCTTTTTGAACTCAACAGGTTATGTTAATGAAAACTATTGTCATTCTTAAAAGGGGCGCATAGAAGGCAAATGTGATTCACCAATCGAAATTGCACCACATATGCTTATACTTTGAAACCTACATAATTATGCATTACATTTAGGTGGGAATGACTTTCTTCAAACTGCAAACGACGAGTACCATCTTATAGGACACTACAACACTAGACATGCTAACACCAGTATTCAAGAATTAGGTGGTTGTTTGTATGTTTCTGTTTGTATGTTTCTGTTTGGTAAAAACCTTATTATAAATAAAATAATAGCAATGATATGCAATGTTAGACATGGTAACAAGGCAAACACATTCAAAAAATGGATAATAAGGTCGTAGTAAGCCTACATAGGCAAGTGCAGGGTGGGTTAACGGATACCTAGACATATACACACTTTTGACACTCTCTCTTAAAGTATGTAATAACACACCATGCAGGTATAGTATTTAAGTTCTGAAATTAGGAGATCCTTCGAAAGCAAAAGCAGCAATGTGAAAAGAGAAAAATTCAGACTCGGTTTTATTGAGTCCGTTCATGATCAGTTATTAAATGTGCAACACTACTCACGGCTCGTAGCACCGGCTTAAGCAGTATTCCATTTTCAATGCGGTATTTAGTTTTCAAAACTAATAACATCGAATCTAATGATCCTTAAGGACCAGAAAATATAACAACACAGAGAATGTGTAATTTAGAAGGGGCGACAATATAAATTTGTGACTATACATGTATTTGGTTAATATGTTGTGTTGCTTGGAATAGCGTTGTTTATGTCCATCATTTACCTTAAATACTCCAAATGCAGTGTAATAGACAACAACAATGGATTGACCACCATAATAATGTTACAGTATTTGTTTATTCTTTATTACAAGATATCAATCACTATTACAAGATATCAATCACTATTACAAGCTATCAATCACTATTACAAGATATCAATCACTATTACAAGATGTCAATCACTATTACAAGATATCAATCACTATTACAAGATATCAATCACTATTACAAGCTATCAATCACTATTACAAGATGTCAATCACTATTACAAGATATCAATCACTATTACAAGATATCAATCACTATTACAAGATATCGATCACTATTACAAGATATCAATCACTATTACAAGATATCAATCACTATTTTGATCATATTCCTAATGTTGCATATCTTGTAAGAGCTGCAAATAAGAGTTTTGGGCGGCCATTTTGTTTTGCGCCATTTTAGCTAAACGCTTGGGATATAACTTTGAGTGCAATAAAGGATATTCACCTTTTATATATTGTACATTTTAACAGAAAATTTTAGTGTTACACCAAGATTGTCGGTGTAGTGTATCCTTGTTTGGCTGGAAATAGTGCTCGTTGGCTGCCATTTTGTTTTCCGCTATTTTGTACCTTAAATACGGAACATACAGCTTGGCAAACGGCATATTCGGATTTAGCACACCCAAGTTATGTAAAAACAACTGTTTGCCAACTTTTAACACGGAATGCCTAGTGGTGTCAGAATTTTCCATATTCCGTCTAGGCTATATAAGAGCGTTCTGTTTTACTTTCACATTGCTTTAAGCGGCCGCCTGCCTTTTACACACAATACTTGATTTAATTTAGTGGCCGTTAGAGAGAGGTTTTACTGTATTTGTTATGAAACGGCTATATATAAAGTACTAAATACTGCATATATTCCAGTACATATACAGTAAAACATCTCTAAATTGGAATTCTAGTAGAGAATAATTTAGATACTTTTAGGCAGGTGGCTGCTTAATACAGGGCGAAAGTCATGCAGAAAGCTCCAGGAGCTTTCTGCATGACTTTCACCCTACATTAAGCTGCCACCTGTCTCCAAAACCGAAATTTATACTAAATTTAACATCCGGTTTAGAGAGATTTTACTGTAGAATATAAAACTTTCAAGTCATGTATGAAAATATTCGCATGTCTGGAAGAAATCAAGATTTCTGATATACTATCCCAGAATTGATGAACTTAGCTTTCATGTTCATTGTTTAACCAATGTCCCGCTATCCGCGCCCTCACTCGCATTTGCAAACAGTTGGGATCCAGATGAGACGAGTAACTCGGCGTCTCATTAGAATCCAAGCTTTTGACACCCGGTCAATAGTTTCTCAAAAGCTTGATACAAAATGGAAGTAGTCGAAATTGCACCGGGTCTAAATATGAGCAGACATTATTATTTCACAGCGGGACAAGGGCTAAAGTGTGTATGCACCAAGGGGGTTGGGGATATTGTTTTTGTCCTGTCTGTCTTCCTTTTTTTTTTTCTTGGCAGATTTTGCCCCAACTTTAACATTGGCGATACTTTTGTAGCCATTGCACATACATACGTCAAACTTGGCATGCATGTTTAGGGATGACTTAATAAGGTCGAGGTCATACATGAAGGTCAAAGGTCAAATTACGGGTCAACTTTAGATTGGCGATAATTTTGTCATCTTTCAACATACTTCCTTCAAACTTATATTAGTAAAACATTTGTTTTTAAAAAACTGTATGCTTGGGCTAAAATCATACAGGAAACAGTGAAGTCCCAGATTAGATGCCGCCTTGAAAAGGCGGCATCTAGCCTGGGACTGCACTGTTTTCAATGGTGCCAACAGGCGACATTGGCGTCGAAAGAGTTAATGCAGGGTGAAAGTAATGTAGAAAGCTCTTCTAGGACCTTTCTGTATGCCTTTCACCCTGCATGAACTCTTTCGCCGCCAATGTCGCATATGTGCTTACCTATTCAAACAGTTCGGATCCAGAGTAGACCCCGAGTAACTCTTTATCTCACCAGGATCCAAACTGCTTGTTACTGTAACTATATTTTTGAAACAAAAATGAAGAAAATTAAAACAGGAAAATGGTAGCAGTGAGTGTCATTGTCTTCCTTTGTTATCCTATAAGTGCTGTGAGTGCATTCATGCACTTGCTAGCGATTTCATTATACATGTACATTTATCATATAGTATGCCGTGTGGGACTGCCGAAAAAAGTGCCATAAATCGCAGAAATGCACTGGTGACTTTTTATGCAAATTAGCAGTGTAATCCAGCTGCATTACGCTGTAAACAATGGCCGAAACAGCCGTCAGATATAGCATGTTTCACTTTCTATGGCACCTTTAAGGATTAAGTGATAAAACATATTAAATTCGTGTTAATTACAAATTGCTTTCATGAAACTCATTTACTATAATGAATATGACACTCGCTAAAGCGAGTGTCATATTCATTATAGTAAACGAGTTTCATGAAAGCAATTTGCAATGAACACTCATGTAAGATCCTCTATGTATCCTTTGCGTAGATTTTGAACACTGGAAACGTTGTTTGTCATCTGCAAATGAATTATCTGTAACAATTATACTTAACTCTTTGCGCGTCAGCAACAATTGTCATCTGCTTTAGTTCTTAAAATAACATTGCTCTTATTTCTTTGCAAAAATATGGTCAATGTGTCAAACAGTTTGAATCCTGATCAAAACTGTTTGCACGCTGAGTCATAAGGTTGCCGCCAATATGCGAAGATAAACCAATCTGTTTGAAACTTAATTTTATTCTGAAAAACATGATTGCTCGTACGGGTGTAAGAGGACATTTTCACAAGATTAACTAGTACGTTATTGCTTGTAAACACTCTGGTACTGCTTTTGGAAACAAATTCTTCAAGAATGTGTACTTTTAGAATTGAAGCAGACGACAATATACGCAGACGACAATTGCTCAGAGTGCCGAAGTGTACCGTAAAAACCCACGACAGCAGAACCTGTATAAAGAGATCTAATTATGGGTATGTCAGGCAGGTGGTAGCGTAATGCAGGGCAAAAGTAATGAAGAAAGCTCCTGTATGAGCTATTTTCCTTACAATGCCCTGCATTAAGCAACCACCTGCTTTTTAAGACTCATGTACATAAAATGAATGGCGGCTTAAGACAGGTGGTTTAATTTTGGATCATACATATAGAAGTGGGTATTGACACCGAGTAACTCAGTCTCATTAGGATCCAGACTGTTTGACTGGCTGATTTTCTGGTTTCTTGTTGTTGTTGTTGTTTGTTGTTGTCGTCGTCGTTGTTTTAACCCTTTATCCGTGTGTACACGTGTAAGAAACTATAACATTATGAATAGTAACTTGATTTTATAATGTAACTGAACACGGGAATGTTTGGCCGTGACACAAACTGTAATACCAGATCTTTATTATTCCATAAGCAAACAGAACTATTCCTGATCAAACGGCTCCTATAGGAGTCGTCTGAGCTGGCTCTACTTCGTTTGAAAATAGGCTATTTTTAGATCCAACCTCTTTGAATATATCTACAGAAAAGGAGCAGTTACTAGAGAAAAGGAACATTTTAGAATTAATTAGTATTGAAACCGTTGTGATAACTAGATCTTTACCACAAAAAGGTTTCAAACAATGACTTTTACAGAGGTGTAGAAAGGCGTATTTATGGAGGAAAGGGTTAAAATGCGTACCGTTGGAGTAAAGGGTAAAACATTGTAATGGTATGAACAAGTATGTTATGTTTTCCCTTTAGCTCGTTAAGAACATGACGTCAGACGAGTTCGGAGAGGCCAAGAGAAGCAAGATAAATGACTCGCGCACGTATGACTGGCACTACTACGAACCAAGGTTTGACAACGTGTGGGACCACGGTACCGCCCACCTGTCTGTGCTAGGACCAAATGGTGATGCTGTCGCAATAACTAGCACCATCAATCTTCAGTTAGTTATCTTGCTTGTTTGTTTGTTTATATACAGTAAAAAATCGATTATTCGAACACTCAAATTTGTACCATTGTTGATCTGTGACACAAGTGGTTGATTAATGCAGGATGAAAGTCATGCAGAAAGCTCCTTAACGAGGTTTCTGCATGACTTCCACCCTGCATTAAGGAGCCACCTGCGTACAGAGACTGTATGGCCTTGTTACCCAGTAATAATCAGCTCTTTGTCGCTTTGTAAATCTGAATGTTATTTCAATCACTTTGAATTAGACTGACATGGTAGGAAATAGTGAAGACACTGGTCAAACTGGTCAAACTGATGCTTCGGGATCAGTTTGATCTGGGTCTGCAACATTTGCCTGAATTTATTTGTCCAAAAATTTAGAATAATTAGGGTACTCGCTGGTTTTGTACGATAGTACTCCATATTGAATACAGTTGAACTTTGATATCGCGAACTTCAAGGGATCATAGAAATTAGTTCGAGATAACAGTGTTTCGAGTCATCTGAGTTATAATCTGAAGTTCACAGTTTAATACAGGTCTAAAGTAACACTGAAAGCTCCTTCAAGAGCTATCAGCATTACTTTAGGCCTGCGTTAAACTATCACATGTATTTCTAGATATGTGTAGAGATATCGAAGTTCAACTGTTGTTCGAATACAGCTGTGTGACAAAACATGGCCCGTGTTTACGAACATCTTGAACCTAAACTTATAACCATGAATGCCTTAAAAAACAGTTGGCCGCTTAATGCGGACAGACAATAATGCAGAAAGCTTATAAACGAGCATTCTGCATAACTTTCGTCATTAATTAACCCTTTACTCCTAAGACACGCAAAACGTTTTTGCAACAGAGTAGACCAAGACAGAGGGCTCCTATAGGAATGTTATAGATCTGAGTTTGGGCATCTGCAGTGGCAAATACTCGTGTGTTCATATACAATCATAACCTCTCTTAACCGGAATTCTACTAGATAAGAATTTAGATACTTTTAGGCAGGTGGCTGCTTAATGCAGGGTGAAAGTCATGCAGAAAGCTCCTCTAGGAGCTTTCTGCATGACTTTCACCCTGCATTAAGCTGCCACCTGTCTCCAAGACCGATATTCATACTAAATTTAACGGCCGGTTAAGAGAGGTTTTACTGTACAATCATAAAACTGTTTCTTTTTAATATTTTTATGCCCCCGGGACGGCAGTCAGTGGGCATTATGTTTTGCACCTGTCCGTCCGTCCGTTCGTCCGTCTGTCTGTCTGTACATCTGTCTGTCCATCCGTGCGTCACGCTTTGCTATAAAGTGTTATATGTCAGTAATTTCTACACTTATACACATGAAACTTCACTTACACATCAATTACCATCTGTACTATCATTTGGCTCCCATGCTGCCTGCAATCCCAAGGTCAATGTCAAATGACTTGGAAATTTTACGTGCAGTTGGTTGTCACATTTACGTGTCACGGTTTTTTCATTGTCTTACATCTCCCTAACCACTGCAGCTATTGTTATGGAATTGCATATACACATTAAACACCATCTATACTTTCATTGCCCACCCAGCCCATGCTGCCTGCAAGCTAAAGGTCAATGTCAAATGACTTGGAAATTTTACGAACAGTTGGTTGTCACAGTTTTTTCATCGTCTTATATCTCCTTATCCACTGTAGCTATTCGCATCGAATTGCATACACACATTAAATACCATCTATACTTTCATTGCACACCCAACACATGCTGCCTGCAAGCACAATTTCTGTTCCAAAGACTTGGAAATTACTTGGAAATTTTACGTGCAGTTGGTTGTCACATTTACGTGCAGTTGGTTGTCAAAGTTTTTTCATCATCTTATATCTCCCTAACCACTGTAGCAATTCGCATGGAATTGCACATACACATTAAATACCATCTATACTTTCATTGCACGCCCAACCCATGCTGCCCGAACGTCCAATGTCAAGGTCAAATGACTTAGGAATTTTACGTGCAGTTGGTTGTCACATTGTTTTCATCGTCTTATATCTCGCTAACCGCTATAGCTATTGGCATGGAATTGCATATACACATTAAACATCATCCATACTTGCATTACGCACCCGGCCCATGCTGCCAGCAAGCCTAAGGTCAAAGTCAAATGAATTTTACATGCAGCTAGGCAAGCACCTACACGGGAGCATCGCTGTGTCTTACATAAAAGGGTTAAACTACTTGTATTTATGACTTAGAGTTAGACATCTATCTTCTAAGTGGTTGTCTTACAGGGACTCAACTGTACTGAACATGATAAGCTCACCAATATGTTTTTAATATTTGTCCAAAATTTGCACTAAGCGCATAATTGTTGACAAGTGCTTATATCGTAGATCAAATGTTTACAACAACATTCAAATTTGCATTTTACGAGTCTTAGTCTAAAATTTAACTCTTCTGCTTCCAATGCCGCATCAGTGATTACCTATGCAAACAGTTTGGATCCAAATGAGATGCCGAATTTTGCAGACGACAAGAGTTGGCAGTGAAAGAGTTGAGCTCAAAATGCTGTGTATATTGGCCAGGCCCCGTGCACGTTTAATACCTTTTGCTTGCGTCTGTGTTCGTTTTCAAGCATCTGACGCGTTGATTTTACCCCAAAATTGACCAACCAGATACTTGAGAAGTAAGCATTTCCTTCTTATAAATGCGTTTTTCAGGAATTTGCAAACAGAGAAGACCCATATCAAACGGCACATGTAGGATCCATCTGATCAGGGTCTGCTCTGTTTGCTTATGAATTATAATAGATAGGATTCTACAGATCTACCAATGCAAAACATTTTTTGTACATATGCTTTTTTCAAAATTCAGTATTTAATAAATATGCATGATGTCATCATTTGTTCTATGAATATTAAACAGAGAAAGGGTTAAATAAATTTGAAGTTTTATAACCATGGGACCAGACACGCCTCAGCGTCAGAACACTGAGTTATCCATCTGTACTATAGTCTGTTTGTCGAACTGAGGGGACAGCGTTTAATTAACCCTTTAACTCATGAATATTAATGTAGGAAATAATTACACCATGAATATTAATTAGATTGTTTTTATATTGACGCCTTCGCTTTCTGTCCTATGACAGAAACTATAGAATCAAATCTATATAATCCCATATACAGTAGAACCCCTCTAATGCGACCACTTGATGAATAAACATGGGTATCCTTATAAGCAGGTGGTTGCTTAATGCATGACAAAAGTAATGCAGAAAGCTCCTCTGGGAGCTTTCTGCATTACTTTTGTCCTGCATTAAGCTACCACCTGCATCTAGCACCCAGAATTATACCTCTTTTAGGTGGTCGCATTAGCGAGGTTTTACTGTATAAACAAAGCAGACCCTGATTTGAGTCTTCCCTGTTTGCAAAGGCGTCTCTATCAGGGAAATGACTAACTGCCAGTAGGAACGAGTATGTAACCAAGGTGTTATAATATCCCGGCTAGAACCAGGCTTACTGTCGTATGGCGAGCCTTGGACTCTTCCCTAGTGATGTTAAGCATTTACTTCATAATTACACCTTTCTACGCCTTTGCAAAATATGCAGACTCAGATCAGATTGCTCCTGTAGGAATATAACCAGGGTCTGTTATGTTTGCTTAGGAAATAATATAGATCAGATTCTACAGTGTATGTCATGGCCAAAATCTCCTGTATTCATGTGCCATTAAAAATATTGATCTAATTAATATTCATGAACACCACAAAAATGTTAAAGTATGCAATGGCATTTAGCAACATCGCCAGAGAACAACAATGGACAACATTCAACACGTTTTGCTATTGATTTGCATGGGTTTTTATCAAATGAAATGCATGCACGATAGTTTAGCTATTTTTTAGTAAAGTGACTGCCTAAAGGTACTGTAAATACAGGCTTAAACGACCATCAAAAAGAGGTATAGGTATGGATCTGCAGAACAGTTGATAGCCTAATGCAGGTCAAACGTACTTTTGTCCTGCATTAAGCAGCCACATGCTTGTTAAGACTTCTTCGCTGAGCTTACTGTAGCTCTATAACCATGCTGTTTGGACCACTTATGAAGATTTCCCCGGGGAACTTGTCGTAAAACACTTTTGTAAATCATTTATAGCCGTTTGATCGTCCCTTGTAATCTAGTTTTCTTGAACAAATATCATTAAATTATCCGGAACACCGCTGACAACCAATCGACACACTGCCGAGTAGGTAGTGTTTATTGTTTGTTTGTGTTGTGTTTGTCTGCCAAGTATGGGCTAGTTGGACGCTATAGACAGAGGAGAGCTGATACAGAGAAACCCGGGCGCGATACCCTACTCTTATTATTATCGACAGACTTTTAGATGTCCAGGGTAAAGCACTGCATGATACGTCGGACCTCGGTTTATAAAGTCTCATCCGAAGGACTTTGTCCGTCGGTGGATCGAACCCCGGATCCCTGGCATTAGTGATGATTGATATCGAACTAAAATGAACATGGGTTTTGTATAAAACACGGGCGAATAACATTAGCGACATCGATACTTGTATATTCGTATGCTATTTCAACAACCTATTCCTTTTCGTTAAATAAACAACAATTTGAGTCCATTTTACAGATTTCTAAACCGCGTCAATCATAGACACATTGACTGCAATGTAGAGTGAAAATATGCAGCAGAAAGCTCCTCTGGGAGCTTTCTACATATCTGTCATTCAGCTGCCACCTTTTAAAATACCGGTATTGATGTACTAATTTGAATTCCGGTTTAGAGGGAATTACAAGAATCAATTAGAATGTCGCATTATTATTGCCATGCTGCCATATTCTCATCGTTGTATTTTCGTGTTTTCGACGAATATTGATTACAGTAACCCTCCCACCAGAATTCTAGTAGATTCTAGAGAAGAATTTAGATATTTTTAAGCAGGTGGCTGCTAAATGCAGTGTGAAAGTCGTACAGAAAGCTCATATAGGAGCTTTCTGCATGACTTTCACACTGCATTAAGCTGCCGCCTATCTTCAAGACCGGTATTTATACTAAATTGAATGTCTGGTTTAGACGGGTTTTACTGTATTAACAACTAACCGTCATAGTGAAAGTTCGTAATAAGGTGTTTAACCCGTGTATGCTTGTTCTATAACCGAACACAGGCACATAGTGTAGAACCATGTAAGAGGGTCCCGCAGGATCCCTATGATCCCGGTCTGAATTGTTTGCTGTACAAATTGTTTTCACATTGTCAAAACAGCAAAAAATGCATACACTTATTTGGGCATGCACACTTAGAGACGAGAAATAAAGGGCGTTAGTTCAGTAAAACCTGTCTTAAGCGGCCATCATCAAAAATATGTCTAAGTATGAGTCTGTAAGGCAGGTGGCAAATTAATACAGGTTAAAAGTAGTACAGAATGCCCCTATAGGAGCTTTCTGCATTACTTATGCCCTGCTTTAAGCAACCACCTACAGTAGAACCCCTCTAATGCGACCGCTTAAGGAATAAACATGGGTGTCTTTATAAGCAGGTGGTTGCTTAATGCAGGGCAAAAGTAATGCAGAAAGCTCCTCTGGGAGCTTTCTGCATTACTTTTGTCCTGAATTAAGCTAACACCTGCCTCTAGCACCTATAATTATACCTCTTTTAGGTGGTCGTATTAGCGGGGTTTTACTGTATCTTTACACTCCTGTGTTCAATTTATGAATGGTGGCTTAAGACAGATTCTACTGTATACAGACTGTTGGTCATACTGTTTCAATGTTTCAGTTTCGGCTCGAAAGTGATAGGCAGTCGAACAGGTATTATTTTCAATAATGAAATGGACGACTTCTCTACGCCAAACACTACGAACTATTTCGGTGTTCCTGCTTCGCAAGCCAACTTTATAGAACCATGGAAACGTCCACTGTCATCGATGTGTCCAAGCATCGTCGTCGGACCCGATGGAAATGTAGCCCTGGTTGTTGGCGCATCTGGAGGAACAAGAATAACAACCTCATCTTCGCTGGTAAGTCAAACTATCTCATGATTAATTGCATCCAGTAATCTCTACATAGCTATCGTAAGACATTTCCGTATATGCGAGTAAATTAGGAACTCTGGGTACAGAGTGTGCATTAATTAAATGGTGTTGAGTTGCAGACCATTTCGATAATGTTAACAGCATCGTTAGCTGACAAACTGAAGGTCATTGTCACCGTCATTGTCATTGCCATTGGAGAGGTCATCAGAATGGAATTGGATGTCGGCGTATTCTGGGATGGTTTACAATATATCTCAATGAGTTTTGAATGGGAAGAGTAAAAAGAATATCACCATCTACCGTCGTGGCTATTCGCGTGTGCGAGTTTTGGTTATATAAAAATTACACAGTCAAACTATCACTAACCAATAAGGAGTTTGAATATTAAGGTATTTATAGAAACGTGGTTGAACTTGAAAAATAAGATCATTTGAATCGAGAATGTCGATATTTTAATTCAAACAGACATGATTATTTTTATCCCAGACGTTCTATGAACAAAGTGCAATGATTTTTGCATTCCGTACAAAATTCGAGTAACGTTCGGCTCAGTTTCTATTTTTAGATAGACCTACTCATAAATCGATGGAGCTGATGAACAGATTATTTAGGTCTATGCCATTCCCCGCCCCTTTAGGAACTTCTTAATCAAATTATATCTACACGTGCTTTAGTTTCATGTCAATTATGGTAATAATAAATGTTTAAGTGTGTATTGATTTGTAACACGAGAGGGTCCATGGTTGGTAATGAAATCTGTTCTATTATACAGTACAGGCCCCGCGGACTTTTTGTTTTCCGTTTTACCAGCGCGGACAAAATAAATTGAGCGCGTGTTTCTAGCGCGGACAATTTTTATGGATCATCGCGGACAAAATCTGTGTCTACCGCGGACCGAAATTTGCCCTACGGGATATTACCGCCGCGGAGCCATCGCAGTCCGTGCTGATACCAGCGTGGATTGCGGGGCTTCATCGCGAACACTACCTTTATGACTGGCAGTCGTTTAATCGCTTTAGATGTAAATTATTTAGATAAGATATACAAAAGCTTACATATACATGTACATACACATGTGCATTTTTTCAGTTGAAGAAACACATATTGAATACTGTCAGATTTTAAATTCAAAATTAAATTAGATAGCATATGTGAATAGATATAGCCTTCACCCAAAACCCGAGACTGAAACGGGTTCTTTCTGCTAAAACTACAATTTATAGTCAGATTTTAACGATTTCCAGACTGTAAATGCTCGAGAAAAAGAAATAGATACAAAATACCAGCAGTAATTATTTTCACAATCTGATTTTCAGAAAGAGCGTAGCGCAGAGATTATACATGTCGGGAGCATTCGGTCATATTTGTTTCGACCCCACACGCGTATTAAAGTTGGTGGAGAGATGTGTCTTGGGGAAAACCATTACTTGTTTATTTCTTGAAATTCTTATTTTTGAAACCTTAATAAAATACTCCAAAGTTTGTGTTTAGTATTGAAGACAGATGTTTGCTTAAAACAGACTGAATGGGACCATTTTGCTTTACTCTCAACTAGTCTGCTTTAAGCTACCGTCTGCTGCGATATAGAAAATGTATGGAGTGGAACTATCTTTTGAGAGTAGGAATAGATTGAATGCGTTAAAATGAGTACATATGGAGTAAAGGGTTGAACTTGGGTCTCATTCGAAGAAGAGATGCTAACAGTTGATTAAATAATGATTTAAGTTCGAAACGCATCTACACTAATAATCTATACTATTACAGCTATTTTTGTTTGATCGACCATTCAGTGCAGCTACAATATTTAAGTTGATATCAGAATTTAGATGAAAACTATTGTAGCTTACTGTATTATTTTGAAACGGGAGTTCAAAGCTACGACAGTACTGTTATTCATTTAACTCATATTAACCCTTTTCATGCTAGTAGCATATATTGACCCAGTTTAAAAACAGTGCAGACCCAGATCAGACATCTCTCAGAGGCTGTATGATCAGGGTGTGCACTGGTTTCTTATAGGATCTATCAAACATGAATTGGCATTCGTCCTGCGGAAATTACTCCTGTATTCATTACCAATATAACCGTTGAGATGATAGATATTCATAGAGGGCATTTATATATGAAAACTCAGTGGAAGAAGGGTTAAAGGAATTTCTATCTAGCACAAAAGTACAATTCACGTAGTCAATTCATATCTGCGGGCACGCGAGAGAGAGGGAGAGAGGGAGAGGGAGACAGAGACAGACAGAGACAGAGAGACAGACAGACAGAGAGACGGACAGAGAGACAGACAGAGAGAAAGACAGAGAGAAAGAGGGAGAGAAGCATACTGACAGACGATGCGTCAAAAGCGTATATGTACAGTATACAGTGAGGAACTCAAGAGAGAGAAAGAGAGAGAGAGAGGTAGAGAGGGGGAGAGAGAGAGGGGGGAGGGAGAGAGAGAGGGGAGGGGGATAGAGAGAATAGAGAGGAGAGGGAGAGAGAGAGGAGAGGGAGAGAGAGAGAGAAGATAGAGGAGAGGGAGAGAGAGAAGCATACAGACAGTCGATGCGTCACAAGCTTATATGTACAGTATACAGTGAGGGACGCGAGAGAGAGAGAGCGATAGGGAGAGAGAGAGAGAGAGAGAGAGAGAGAGAAAGACAGAGACAGACACAGAGAGGGAGATATATATATATATATATAGAGAGAGAGAGAGGGAGGGAACGAGGGAGAGAGAGAGAGAGAGAGAGAGAGAGAGAGAGAGAGAGAGAGAGAGAAGCATACAGGCGATGCCTTACAAGCTTATATGTGCAGTATACAGTGAGGGACTGAGAGAGAGAGAGAGAGAGAGAGAGAGAGAGAGAGAGAGAGAGAGAGAAGAGAGAGCAGAGGGAGGGATAGAAGAGAGAGGAGAGAGAGAGAGGAGAGAAGCATACAGACAGTCGATGCGTCACAAGCTTATATGTGCAGTATGCAGTGAGGAACTCTAGAGTGAGAGAGAGAGAGAGAGAGAGAGAGAGAGAGAGAGAGAGAGAGAGAGAGAGAGGGGGGGGGAGGGAGCAATGTTAACTATTGGTGACTGACACGCCTATAGGTGACAGTTGATTGGATTATGTCTTTTTCAATGGGTGGGTCTTAAAGGTACTGAACCAAGAAATTGTAACATCTTGATAGTCGCAAAAGAGCGGAAATACCCGATAAGACTTTCCTTTAAAGTTGTCGGAACTTTATTGATGATCATAAATCAATGACCCCCTGCGCTGAAACACCAGGGTAGTTTCCGTACATTGTAGAGCACCAAAAGCGGTCATTGTTTTAATGTATGACCAAAACCTTTAACCCTCATTATACTGAATTATCGTCCGCTTCAAAAATGTAGTCTGTAAAATAAATGAAATAAGCGTTGCTTAATTTCACTGAAGAAAAAACAGAAAAATGAGAGTCAGACATATTTGATCCTAATCCTAATGATATACTTATATTTCCTGTAACTTTCTTACAATTAGAGGTATTTGCAAACGTGACTTTGCGTGATTTGGTACATTGGCCGCGAGATGTTGCATGGTTTGTCTAAGTTTCTTATTTATGTTATCATAGGTATTTGCCTACAATACACTTTTTGCCGACTATGTAACAAAAATAACAACGGTTTAACATGCCAACCGGTGGAGTTGAAAACAGATATAGAGATATATATTGTATGTATATGTCTCTGACAGATATAAGCATGGGTACAGCACAGTACAAAATTAAAATAAAAAAGTTAAATATTTGTATTATAAGAATGTAGGTAAAAATGCCACAGATAAAAATGCCTTAGGTAAATATGCCATAGGTAAAAATGCCTTAGGTAAAAATGCCACAGGTAAAGTGGTAAAAATGCCTTAGGTAATAATGCCAGAGGTAAAAATGCCATAGGTAAAAATGCCACAGGTATAAAAAAAAATGTAATAACAAATATTTTTGAATTTATAAAAGGAAAACTGTATAGTGTGAAAATATTTAGTGTAATAACATAAAAAAATTATAATAATCAGATTGGTATCTTGAATATTATAAACAAAATTAGTATTTTGGACTCCAACCGAAATTCAAAATATTGAATTTTTAATAATATCTCTTAAAACCTTTTAAATATTATGAGTTATGAGTGGTGATGTCAATTAACATTTTATCCCACCTTTTCTCGCACTAGCAAACAGAGAAGACCCAGATCAGACAGCTCCTATAGGAACTGTCTGGCCAGGATCTGCAGTGTTTGTTTGCATATTGAAACTGATCAATTAATAACAAATATAAACTGCATTTGTTAAAGGGTCATATCTAAAGGGTATAAATGAAAAGGTAGTAAAGTCAAACAGGAAAAACCACACACAAAACGCCACCATCACCAAAACACCTACAGAAAGCAAAGCAATTAATACTCATACACACATACAGTAGAAAGTCACATACAACACATAAATAGACAGCATGTCACACACACATACAACCAAACACACGCAAACACACGAGAACACAGAAAACACCAACAAATACACGAGCACCAGAGATAAACATGAACAAAACACAAGCACAAAGACACAAGACAAACAAAAGTAAGGGTGACAAAGAAAGAACCGCCTTGGCACGGTCAGTAGCAAAATCAACACTGGGGGTTTAAACCGGTTTACGGACGTCCTAACCTCACACGTATCTCAAAGTCACCCTAGCTAAACAAACATTGTAAATAAAGGTATCCCCGCCGGACTTCCCCACAACATAGAAGACAGTAATCACAGTTCAAAATGTAAAACACAGCATAACAACTGTAAAAGTCCGTCAAATATGTACTCAATGACTTTGCTGAAGACAGAGCATCTGCAGGGAAGCCGTTAAGGGCACGACAGAGAAAAGGTAATACATGAGTCTGGTAAGCTCATCACATTTCTGGGTTTAAGAGTATACCATCATAGAGTACTACTAATACTGATTAGAGTTACAAACGTACACGCATTTCTAAAGATGTTTACCATATTTCCTATCACAGGATACTATACTGAAACCCTGACAAAAGTTATTTGTTGCAAATTTATATAAATTTAAAATCAAAAGGCGTGAAATTCTACCCAGAATTAAGAGTTGACATCGTAATACACATATAAATTGGCTGGGACCCTTTACTCCGTGAATATTCTTGTAAGAAATACTGATATCATGAATATTTATTAAATTATTTTATTATATTAGCATATTTACTGAGGATGTTTTGGTATTGGAAAAAAATGTAGAGACAGATCCAACATAAATTCATAAGCAAACAGAGAATACCCTGATCAGACGGTTCCATTAGGAGTCATCTGATCCGGGTCTATTCTGTTTGCAAGCACGTGAAAAAGCGTCTATGCTTTCAGAATTTTTACTTCTGTTGCCGGGTCATGTCAGGTATACATTTTTAGCTAAATTCGTAACATTAAGGTTGGTTGTCGGTAGTTTTCAACCCTTTCCCTGTTGAATATTTATGTCAGAAAAGATGACATCATAATATTCATTAGTTGATTTTCATAATGGTATAGGTACATGGCACATGACTTTTTTGTACTGGTAGAAAATGTAGAGTCAGATCTGATATACTTTCATAAGCAAACAGAGTGGGTCCCGATCATACGGCTCCAATAGGCGCATCCAAATATTGGTGTACGCTGTTTGCAAAGGCATGGAAATATATATTTTTATATAATTATGGTAAAGGGATAAGCAAACATATTATTATGAATTGTATAACTATGAAAACATTCTTGTTATTCTGTTACATTGTGATGATTAACCTTTTCCCTGTTCAGTATTCATGTAAGAAATAATGATATCATGAATATCTATAAGCTAATGTTTTAAATGGCATTTGTAGACAAGATAGTTTTGGTGTTGATATGAAATGTATAGTAGAGTCGGGCCTATTACAATTTTATTAACAGAGCAGACTCCTATAGGAGTCGTATGATCTGGGTCTGCGCTGTTTGCAAATGAACGAAAACACGTTTATATTAGAGAAAGGGTTATATTTTAAGGTCGAATGGCCGGTCATTTTTTAACTGTAGATTCCATTCATTATATAAGATTTAAATTTGCTATATGATTTTGAATAATAAACAGTGAAGACCCTGGTCAGAGGGTTGCTTTTCGAGCTATCTTGTCTGGGTCTACAGCTTTCAAATGTCGGTACTTTTATTTCCCGCATACAAAGATTTTAACAATACAAACTATTTGTTTTGGAATACTGAAAATGAATTGTGTTAGACAGTTGGAGACTATATTATTACATTACTTACTCAGCCTAAATACATGTATACTGCTAATTTACTAACTAGACATAGGAAAATAGTAACGATCAAAGGTGCCAGATGGTCAGTAAATCCCCTAATTTCTCAGCAGGGGATAAGGGTCAGTGATCACACAACTGTCATCTATCAAACACTGTCTTATCAACAAAGTTATGAATTATTACGTAACAGGAATGATTCTACTGAAACAGTAAGTACTACCAAACAATGTAAAGTTGTGATTTGTTAAACAGCTTCCCGAAAAATAGAAGATAACTATGTTTTGACTAATTAGATCTATGGCTAAGCTTAAACCCCAACGATTTAGATCTATTTAAAAAGTTAGATTATTGTGAATTCTAGTTCTAAAGACAGTTTAGATTGATATGATCTAGATCTATTCTAAAATACTTTTACTAGATCTGTTACGGTACTGTACAGTATCCAGAAAGACATTTTACAACACACACATGAACGCCATGAGACTGTATATCTTAATATATAGATCTTATTAAAATAAAATGAGAATTAAAATTTTAAATACTGTTGATCTAAATTATAAAAAATGCCACTGGAAAATATGCCACTTGGAAAATTGCCACCGTTAAGTGAAAATATGCCACTGAAATAAATGCCACTTGAAAAATGCCAATTTGTTTTTGGTTATTTTTTAAAACATTTTATCTTTTTTTTAAAAATAAATCGTGAAGTTAAAACTAGACAAATCTGTTTTACAAATTTTCATTGTAAATCATTTCAAGCACACATATCCTAAATATAGTACAAACACACTAACAACACTAAAATGATGTCGTCTATTTACATTATATACAGTGTATATCCAGATCATGAGGTTCACAATGAAACCTTATGGTTTGGATCTACACTGTTTGTCTGTTTGACGAAGAAATCCTAAATATAGTACAACACACTAACAGCACTTATCACCCATAGAATTAGTTCGACTATTAACATTTAACACAGTGTAGATCCAAATCATGAGGTTCACACTGGAGCCTTATAGTTTGGATCTACACCGTTTGTCTATTCGATGAACATATCTGTTTGTCTGTCGTTTGTCTGTCTGTATATCTCTCTGTATGTCTGTCTGTCTGTCTCCTTCTCTTTGTCTCTGTATCTTTGCCTGTATCTGTCTCTGTCTCTCTGTGTCTCTCCCTCTCTCTCTCTGTTTGTCTGTGTGTGTGTGTGTGTGTCTGTATCTGTGTCTCTGTGTGTGTCTGTCTGTTTGTCTGTCTGTTTGTCTGTCTATGTGTGTGTCTGTCTCTCTCTCTCTGTCTGTCTATCTGTCTGTCTGTCTCTCTCACTCTCTGTCTCTGTCTCTCTGTCATTGTCTCTCTCTCTCTCACTCTCAATTTACTTATTGTATTACAATATGAATTAAGGACCTTTAATGCAATAGAACCAGAGTTGTTTTATATTAAATAAATTATTGAATATTTCACTCGGGTATTGTAAAGCAGTGTATATTCTAGTTCTTGTTTGATTATTAAGTCGTTAAAGTAACGCACCATAAATCTAAGTTTTCCGCCCATACTTATGACACTGATAACAATCTTAATAGTTTGACGTAGATATATTGAAAGGAAATATTCAATACAGATGCAGTGAGTCGTATTACATTTATGCACTCGTACATGTACTTGTTATATCCATGTGGATGATAGATACATAGATAACAGACATGTAACCGGATATAACCTTACTGACCCATATTGAAACACAACAGAACATTTCAACATAGTGCACATGTGTTCGTTTGAATGCATGTGGCTGTGAATTCAAACCGAAGTCTGATCCAGAATTCGATGGCAGCAAGTATATGTAACAGATCCAGTAACTTTGTTGATCAATTCTAACATTCCAGGTTGCCATAGTTCTATTTACCCTTTACCTGAAGAATATTTATATATTTTCACGTAATAGTTTAGAAAGGTTTACATTTACTCTACGTATGCTAGTTACAAAACCATGATAACAGATATGATCCATATTAGACGCCAAGTTACACGAAGTTTCTTCAGTATCGAAATGCACGTCATTGAAGAACTGAAGTAGGCAACGTCTTATGATCACTTTAGACGCAAAATTACTTAGCGTGCAAAGAGGTAATTCTACAAGTTTGGTGTATTGCTTTGATCAGTTTTAATTACGCATAGGTCCGCTCGCCGATTATGATAACAATATCAGTTTTGGTCATATAGAACTAAAGCAATATTTATTGGCAGTCTTGAATCCTGATGAGACGCTGAGTAATATGATCTGGGTATACACTGTTTGCACAGGCGCAGAAAGTCGTGTTTATGGAATAAATATATATAAAGAAAATATGAAATAATGAATGTTAATTAAATTATTTTAATGCACATGGAAACAGGAATTGTTGGCCATGGCAGACCTTGGTCTCTTCTGTTTGCATAGGGGTAGAAAGGCATATTTATAAAATACAGGTTCTGCTCTGTGTCTTCTCTGTTTCTAGTACGAGAAAATGCGGAATTATGAGGGAAAGGGTTAACGTTTTATATACATAACTGGTGATAATACTGATAGTTTTTCGAAATAAAACAACACCTAAATATATCTATATTTCTAGCTTATATTATAGCTACATATATATCAGACGAACAGTCAACTGGTCGAATTGATTATAGAGCAAAATAAATCCTTACCCATACTCACCGCAAAACATACTGATAGATAGTTTCAGAACTTGTTTCTAACAATGTTACAGTAGGTGTGGAGGTTATTTTGTGGCTAGATCTAGATAAATATAGTAAAACTTATAATTCCAAGCCTTAAATCAGTATCAGTATCAGAACAATTATAGTTCCGTAAGTTGAGGTTCAGAATAATACAAATACATACAGCGAGAAATATATTTATCGACGCAAATCGAAATAATATATCGAAACCGCGAGAACGCACAAGTAACATGCGGATGCTCTTTGATTATACCATACCTTTTTATGTAAGGGTAATTCTGATTGGTTTGGCCCGTGGTTTGGCGTTGCGGTTCGGCATGTAGCGTACGGACGGTCCATAACTCTCGAAAAGCGCATGCTGCGGTTTATAAAGCGCATGATGCGGTTTAGAAAGCGCATGATGCAGTTTGTAAAGCACGTGAGGCGCTTTAGAAAGCCCACGATACGCTTTGTAAACCGTATGATGCGCTTTTAGAAAGTTATGAACCACTTCGTACACCATACATCGCAGTCCACGATGATACCATCGCGACCGGCGGTGATAACGATCGAACCCGGCGACGAGTGTCCCTGGTGAGACACCTTCGCGGACCCATCACAACCCGCGACGGACTGCGGAAGACCGCATATTAGCACGGACAAAAAAACCCTTGTCCGCGTTGGATAAAATTGCGATGGACCGCGGAAAACAAAAAGTCCGCGGGGCTTGTACTGTACATTCTATTTTATTCTAAGAAACCTAAGTTTATCCGCATCCAACTATACTTGCAACGACCCAGAAGTGAACTCATTAAGGGGCCGACGCCATATGTCAGACAGATCATTTTCCGCAACTTTATGTTAAAGCATTATATCTCCTGGGCAGTGGCGCTTGATAGACATCGTTTTCGTTCTGTTTATAGCGCACGTACTATTTGATATGTACAATAGTTATTTATAGAAACCTCTACGATCCGGTGTCAAACCCTTGTCAAACGGCGCCTGTATATGGCAACTGTTTGATCAAAAACTGCTGCAGACCTCTCTTTGGCTTCTTTTTAAAGGCAGCCAACTTGTTGTGACTCTTGGTGGAGATGTAGCATGTGGCCTATAGTCGAAGGCGCGCACAAAACAAATCGAGTATGACTGAGGACAACTTTATAAAGTATGTCGAGCGCAGAGGTGTAACTGTCACATGGGTTAAGTGTTTCCCAAGTAAGGAACAGCAATAGGGTCACTATAAAACTGAACATAGAACATGACGAAAAATGTGATCAAGTGTTAACTGACTTGTTTTGGCCGAAAAATGTAATATGTCGTCTATGGGTATCATGGAATATTTATAAAGGCCAGAGTCATCGTCATCACTAGAGCAATCGCGAGCAGACATACTCTAGTGAAGTTGACTGATTATACATGTAGACAATTGATACATATGTATGATAAATAGTTGTGTATGTTAGAATTGATTATTGGACAAGTGAATTATTCTATTCTATTCTATTTTCTAATAATAGTTTTTTAAATACTCACATGGAATGCTACGGGTATAATGTCCAGTAGCTCATACTTAAGTAGTAGTTTGCAGTCACGCGGTATTGATGTCACTGTGTGCGGTATCTCAGAGCACTGGCTCCTTAATAGAGATCAACATTTTTTAGATTCGATTCATCATGGTTATACTGGTATTTGTATATCAGACAAGTCTTTGTGTTCATGTGACAGAAACTATGGTAAAGGTGGTGTAGCACTTTTGTGGAAGAAGAAGTATTGTAGTAATATTGTACCTTTACCAACAGAAGGTGACCTTCTAGTTGCTATACAAATGCAGACGTGTGATAAAACGTTTGTCTATTTCATACAGGTATATTTACCTAGTAGTAATCATGGTATAGACTGTTTTAAAGAGTACATCGATATACGTAGTGATGTTGTATATCGATACGGTGACAGAGGCAAAGTGATATATTTGGTGATTTTAACGCTCATCTTCAAGGAGCGAAATTTATTAAAAAAGACGGCAGGAAAAGCAAATTATTGCGAGACTTCTTAATAAGGAATAATTACGTTGCAATTAATTCTCTTGATATTTGTCAAGGCGCACATACTACATTTTTTATCATGATGGAAGTTGCGAATCTTTGATTGATCATATATTATGTTCCTCTGAAATGTTAGACTTGGTCCATTCGTGTGACATTTTGGACGACACTGCTCTTAATGTTTCAAATCACAGGCTGTCGGGATCCTAAAAGTACATGTATGAGTCATGCAGGAAACACCGCATACAAAACACACAACCGCCCAAACAGCACCACAATAGCAAATGTACATGTATATAAAAGACACAAAGAGACGCACTGACAGAACAAACAAACAATAGGGGGAAGATGGAAGTACCGCCTTGGAATGGTCAGTGACAAATGTCACTGGGGGCTAAACCGGTTTAAAGGCGCCCAACCTCACACTTATTCCATCGCCACCCTAAAAGACAAACAGTGTAAATAAACGTATTGTCCCCTCTCCGACCTATCTACAACAACCGCGATGGCAAATACAGTGGTAAAGTGCATGTAAAACGAAAACATTTAAGTGAAACAAACTGTATCCACCTATCGCTAGTGTACTCAATGATTGAGCTGCAATCAGAGTAAATGTAGAAAAGTAAGAAAGGGTAATAAAGTAATAAAGTTTAACATTAGATACATAGGAAATATATGAACACGATTTAATGTACAATAAAGGAACTGATTATACATGGTGATGAACATATAACAAGACGTCAGTTATCTGCAAAGACTTAAAAAGTGTGTCCATAGGACATGGATGCTCCCCTGGTGATATTTCTCTAAAAACAAGCACTTCTTGCTATATATAATACAGGGAAGAAAATTCCAAAGTCTCATAACTGGTAAAATGATCGGAGCCAAAAATCTCTTCTTTATGTACATATTCGCATCAACGTTGTTCATCTGTGAGTTTGCAATAAATCTTCAAATTGATGTTTAAGGTTTGGACACACAAGATTTGCGGGACGCACATATAGACAGGGGTACGGATGGACAAGAGCAAGATTATATGCCTCCTATGGCGTGACAAACGTTGCAATATTAATTTTTCATTTGATTTTTCGTTCTTCATTTGATAATATTTTTTTTCATTTGATAATATTTTTTTAGTCCAATATCTTCCTTTTCTCATTCGATGTTTGAAAAGATTTCATTTGATAAAAAAATTCTCATTTGATGTTGCCAAAAATTATTCTCATTCGATGTTTGAACATTTTTCATTTGATAAAAAATTCTCATTTAATGATCGAATGAAAAATAAATTCAATTGGTGTTGCGAAAATATTTTTCATTCGATGTTTGAACATTTTTCATTTGATAAAAAAATCTCATTTGATGATCGAATGAAAAAATAATTCAATTGGTGTTGCGAAAATATTTTTCATTCGATAATTTGCCTCATGTCAGATGCGTAATCTTTTTTTATATGTATATAAAAGTATTTTATATCAACCACTGGAAGTTTTAAGCTACAACAGCTGCTATATCGCTTATTTTCTCCGTGACACCCTCCCTACTAAGCCCCCCTTCCCCCCCCCCCCCCCCGATATTGAAAACGCTCCTACGGCCTATGTAAATGTGGAAAAATAGTCAAACAGGGAAAGCCACATACGAAATGACACCGCAACAAAAAACACCATCAAACAAGAAACGGTATAGCCACAAGACAAAACATAACAGGACGCATATCAAGACGAAAAACATTAAACGTTAAGCATATTAAACAACAAAGTTGACCATAGGCTGAAAGCAGGTGTACCGCCTTGGAACGGTCAGTAGCCGAAAACAGCTACTGGGGGCTTAAACCTGTATAGAGCTGGAGAAAAGTGATTTTTTTTTTAATTGTGTCGTTTTGAAACCGTTGTGATAAATAGAGCATTTGCTCCTATGGAGCAAGTGTTCTATTTATCACAATGCTTTCAAAATGTGACTTTTACAGAGGCTCCAAAATGCGTCACTAGGAGAGATTGTGCCAACGTGCATAGAAATGATGGAGACAGTAACTGTATATACAGCATATACTAAATACTTTTACTGGTAGATACATACTTACAAGTTTTAATTTTAGAATGAAATCATCAACTTTTTTAATGATGGAATGCATTGGAATGATCATCACTGAACATTTCAGACTTGAATCTCCCATCTAGTAGCCTAACCCATGAGACAAGTTATCGAATGAAAAGAAATTTCGCAACACCGATTGAATTTTATTTTTCATTCGATCATCAAATGAGAATTTTTTATCATATGAAAAATGTTCAAACATCAATTTTTTTGGCAACATCAAATGAGAAATGTACGGTGGCACTGAGGTGACATATGCAAGATTTATTTTTCAAGTTTGTTTTCCCGAGATAAAATTTTTTATTATCTCAAGAAAACGAAGTAGTTCGTTTTGACGAGATATTTTTTTTTATTATCTCGAGAAAACGAAAAAAGTTCGTTTTCATGAGATAATTTTTTTTATTATCTCAAGAAAACGAAGGAGTTCGTTTTTACGAGATAATCTTTTTTATTATCTCGAGAAAACGAAACAAAGTTCGTTTTCATGAGATAATTTTTTAAGTCGTGCGCACGACTTAATAAGCCAATCAGAACCCTCCATCAGAGTCAACAGATTTCGCAAGTATTTGAGGCCTATGAGAACATGGCCGAGACAAGTGATGCACTTATATGACGTAATAATTGCGTATAACGTTACCGTGACGTATCAAACATCACTATGACGCGTAGTAGTAGTAGTATGACGTTGAGTAGTTCTAAATAAGGCTTGTAATTGGTTTATTATACAAAAGCAGTGAATCAGATTGGTTAGATATGAGACCAAAGTACATGTAGGCCTATACAATTTTCAATAGACACAAATGTTAGTCGCGTTGATACGATAACCATTTCCTCCATAAATATTTAAGAGAGTTTCGACCCTTATGAATGCATGTAAATCTATATAACTAGATCTACCTAAAATTAAGTTTTAATAGAAACTATGAAGGAAAGGGTTAAATTGTTTATTGATAGCGTCCATCCGTTTCCCATATGTCGAATACATCTTCCCGGCTTTCAACAGGTTTATACACAACTGCGATTCTTCATATTAACCCATACACTCCTACATGGCTATTCGTGAAAGGCTCCATCACTATGAATATACCGATAAAATAAATATTTATTTAGGAGCAAACTGATAAGATTTTTGAGGAAGTAGATCTAGCCTATATTCTATATTTTAGTATATGTTCTTAGCAAACATAGAAGACCATGGTTAGACAAATCCTTGAGGAGCCATCTGTTCAGGGTCTACTCTGGCGTAGAAAGTTAAAATCTTGATTTATGACATTTTCTAAGGAAACATAATAGACACTGATCTGGTAGCTCCTATAGGAACTGTCTGATGCGGGTCTTCTTTGTTTGCAAAGGTGGTGATAAAATGCGTATATATCGAGGAAAGGGATAACTCTTATCACGCAGCAAAAATAATTCACTTCCACATAAATTCGTGACTTCTGATTCGCTTACTTTGGGAAACTTATATTGCCCGAATATCAAACAGCTTAGATCCTGATCAGACGCTTGTTACTTGTTGTCTGATCTAGGTCAAAAGTGTTTGCAAATCTATCGAGCCTCGCTAAGCGGGAAACGAGAAACCCCATAGATGAACAATTGACTCTGACGGAGGGTTCTGATTGGCTTATTAAGTCGTGCGCACGACTTAAAAAATTATCTCAGGAAAACGAACTTTGTTTCGTTTTCTCGAGATAATAATTTTTTTTTATCTCGTTAAAACGAACTATTTCGTTTTCTCGAGATAATTTTTTTTTATCTCGTTAAAACGAACTTCTTCGTTTTCTTGAGATAATAAAAAAATTTATCTCATGAAAACGAACTTTTTTCGTTTTCTCGAGATAATAAAAAAAATTATCTCGTTAAAACGAACTACTTCGTTTTCTTGAGATAATAAAAAAAGTTATCTCATGAAAACGAACTTTTTTCGTTTTCTCGAGATAATAATTTTTTTTATCTCGTCAAAACGAACTACTTCGTTTTCTTGAGATAATAAAAAAAATTATCTCAGGAAAACGAACTTTGTTTCGTTTTCTCGAGATAATAAAAAAAATTATCTCGTAAAAACGAACTTTTTTTCGTATTCTCGAGATAATAAAAAAAATTATCTCGGGAAAACAAACTTGAAAAAAAATCTTGCATATGTCACCTCAGTGCCACCGTAGAAATGTGTTATCAAACGAAAAAAATTCGAACATCGAATAAGAAAAAGAAAATATTGGATTAAAAAAAATATTATCAAATAAAAATTGTTTTATCAAATAAAGAAAGAAAAATCAAATAAAAAATTAATATTGCAACGTTTGTCACGCCATAGGCGGGGGCATAGCATTTGTGATTTGATTTATGGCCATGACAGAAGCTGTATATTTAGACCGATATTATGTTATAAATAAACATAGTAGACCCTGGTTATACGGATCTTACCGGGGTAATCTGATGTGGGTCTACTCTGTTTGCAGTGGCGCAAAAAGGCGTCTCTATGTAGGAAATGGTTAACCCTTTACTCCCTAAAGCTCTGGTTTCTGCAAACACATGACGTATAAGTATGCTCTGCTATTGCTTCGTTCTGAAGTAAAGTTTCCTGAGTTTCCTGCACATACAAAGGCGCCAGTCCTTACGGACATTCGGTCTAACCTTTTCACTAATTTGTTAAGCTGAATAACTGACTGATGTACAGTAAACCCTTCTACTGTGACCATAAAATTCAGGTCTAATACATGTAGTAGGCAATATAGGCAGGTCGTAGCATATAATACACGAGGAAAGATATGCAGGAAGCTCCTGTAGTACTAATCACCCTTCATTAAGCAATCACCTGCTTTATAAGATGCCAGTTTATATAAAGTGGTCGCTTTAGAGGGGGTTTACTGTAGAAACAAATATGGGCGGTTTGATCTGGGTCTGCACCATTTGCCTAAATTTGTCTGGTTGAATACTTAATGTATTTTTGATATTCTGATGAATAGATACCTGAATACTGATGTATGGAAACTATAGCATTCATTCAATTGTTTGTAAAAAAGTAAAATAAAACAAACAAACAATTCTGATACCGATCTGAATCACAGCATTACTTTCCTGGATACTTTGTTGGTGACCTTTAGGTGTTTGACCTTATAACAGGTAAGTAATTATGGAAGCTGATTTTACCCTTTACTTCATATCTGTTCATATGTAAGAAATAATGATTAGTTTTTTAACCCTTTCGGTGCCATATTTCTAATTGTCGTCTGCAAACCACTTTTGTTAAATCATTTGGAAAAATGAGGAAATTAGATAAATAAATGCAAATTTCAAAGGAATAAAGCACAGATATAGAAATACAGTTTGAGACAAATAGTGAAGTCCCTGATCAGACGCCGCCTTGAAAAGGCGGTGTCTGATCTGGGACTGCACTATTTGTCGTGGTGCATTTATAAATGCGACATTAGGTTAATGGCATACGAGTACAGGATAGTTTGGCTATGGTAATATGTACAATCAGATCTATGTTATTTATTATAGAGTCTCTAATCAGAAGGTATCTACAGGGGTCGTCTAATCTGGGTCTTCTCTGTTAGGGGGCATCTCTCTCAGGCAAAGGGTTAACTTGGTAAATAGTATTTCCCTGACCATAGAACCATTGTACATTTCAGTCATTATATTTGACAGGTGTACTTTGATCTTTATATTACTATAGAAACAATGTACAGTAAAACCCCGCTAATGCGACCACCAAAAAGGGGCATAATTCTGGGTGGCAGAGGCAGGTGGTTGCTTAATGCAGTACAAAAGTTATGCAGAAAGCTCCTGTAGGAGCTTTCTGCATAACTTTTGTGCTGCATTAAGCAACCACCTGCTTTAAACGACGTCAGTGGGTGTTTATTAAGTGGTCGCATTAGCGGGGTTTCACTGCACTTGCTGAGGATGTCTCTGTACGAAGGTAATTCAATATGACATAATTATGCATTAGTTCCTGATTTTGTATTCTGACCTGCAGGTTACCATGGAGACATTGTGGTTTGACTGGGGTATGAAGGAATCCATAGACTTCCCCAGAATTCACCATCAGCTGTTTCCTACTACACTGGAAATAGAATCTAAAATGCCACAGGTCAGTATCAAGCCTATAGTATACATTAACACCCCTACAAACCACAATTTTAATGCAGAAGTATTCATGGATGTTTAGGCAGGTGGTTGCTTAATGCAGGGTGAAAGTCATGCAGAAAGCTCCTTTAGCTCCTAAAGGAGAAGTATGCACGAGTTTCATCCTGCATTAACCCTTTCCCTGTTAAATATTTATGTAAGAAATAATGATATCATGACTGTTAATGAGGGAAGGAAATATTTTATTGTGGCAGAGATTGTAGAATCAGATATATAAGCAAACAGAGCATACTATTACAGGTGCCATCTGATCTGGGTCTACTCTGTGTGCAAAAGATTGACAATGCTTTTATATGAAAGAAAGGGTTAAGCTGCTACAAGACTGACAGTAATACTTATTTGTTTATCTGGTTTAGAGAGGTTTTATTGTACCTGGAGAAACTTTTTGACATTCATTGTTTACCCGATTTTAAAATCTAAAATTTAAGCTTTATTATCTGTTTTATAAATACAAACATTTACACTTTAAGTGTCTTGAACAATTACTACAAGTATTCAGATGTTGAATCTCCCTTCTCTATCTGTTTGCAAAGCTGAATAATTCAATTTGATAACTTTAAAGTTTGATCTAGGTCTGCACTAGCTTTTACAATTACAGAAATCCTTTCCCTGTTATATTTTTATTCCAAAATGCAATACATACTGAATAGTCGTGGCCAAAATAGTTATAATGAAATATGGAAGGTGGAACATTGCATCCATTTTAGAAACTACAGACATTTCACATTCTGTTAGCAAACAGAGCAGACCCTGATCAGATGGCCCCTGCATGCATTTATATGAAGGAAAGTGTTAATCTGTCCCCATTGATTATGTCTTGCCGGCACTGTAAATATAAAAAGGTCTGTGACTAAGACATATGTTAAAAGTGTACCGTGGAAGTACTTACAGCAATCATGACATTTCTTACAGGCAGTGGACTTACTGCATATTGCCATCTAAATTTTACTTCATAGAGATACCTTTTAACACCTTTGCAATCAGAGTAGACCCCGATCAGACGGCTCCTACTGGAGCCATCTGATCAAGGTCTGCTCTGTTTGTTTATGGGATTATAATTCTATAGTTTCTGGGTAAGGCTTGCAGACCGACGGCGAACAAGACATCCGCGTGTCACAACGCCGCGTCAGGACAGGACTATTCGCCTAGCCCACCTGCGCAATCGCCTCCGTACAGCCAGTGAAACTGTTGATAATACGTTAGGCAATCATGGTCGACATATCCATACCGACACTGTACGGAACCGGCTACGTGTCAACGGTCTGCGAGCCCGTCATCCTTATAGTAGAGCAGCATTCTGTCATTTATTTTGACCCAGAATGCCCTAAAAAGACACAAGCAGTGTTACATACCAAAATGTTCAGGACACATTGAAGTTTATCGTGCAGTATTTAGAAAGTGCTCACCTGGGGTGGAAAGTTTGAAAAAATCAAGGTCAAGGTCAAATTGACGGTCAATTTAATAAACAGGTATCATGTTCTTTATTGTTTTATTTCAATTTAATCCTTTGACGAATGATAATATAATTGGCTAAATACAATACCACTACAACCAAGCTTCACTTTGGCATACATACCAATATTCGTAAATGTCAAGGTCAAGGTCGTTTCAAGGTCAAATACGGAAAAATCTCAAAATTATACCATTTTGGTAGTTTTACACCCTCCCTGTAGCTTCATTATCTATTAAAATGGTGTTTTTCTTAATTTATTTTGAAGTACAACCCATTTCCTTAAAAGAAATACCAAATATTAGCATTTCTTGTATATTATACCATGGATAAATACTTGACAATTGTGACATTGTGTTATAGTCTGAATGTAACAATGAACAAATTGGGCAACTACATTTTGTTATTTTCTTCCATATCAATAATAAACACAAGCAGTGTTATATACCAAAATGTTCAGCAATTAAAGTTTATTCTGCAGTATATAGAAATGTCTCACCTTTGGTGGAGAGTTCGAAAAATCAAGGTCAAGGTCAAATTGACGTTAACATTAGAAAATACATCTTTAATGTTTTTATTATTCCATTTCATTTTTATAAGTTTGTGAATGATGATTTATTTGGTTCTATATGGTACTACTATAACCAGGCTTTACTGTTGCATACATATCAATACATTTGTATTTGCAAAGGTCAATGTCAAAGTCACTTCAAGGTCAAAAATGAAAAAAATGTCAAAACTATACCATTTTGGTAGCTTTACATCCTCATTGAAGCTTCATTATTTATTAATGTTCTTTATTGTTTTATTTCAATTTCATCCTTTGTTGAATGATAATTTAATTGGCTTAATACAATACCACTACACCCAAACTTCACTTTGGCATACATACCAATATTTGCAAATGTCAAGATCAAGGTGATTTCGAGGTAAAATACGGAAAAATATCAAAACTATACCATTTTGTAGCTTTACATCCTCCCTGAAGCTTAATTAACTATTAAAATGGTGTTTTCATAGAAGGAATTAACATGTTTGGTAAGTACATTTTATTATTTACATTCATATCAATAATAAGTCATGGCCCTATAAAGTATTAGAGGCTGAAATTTAAAAGTATGCATTTACTGACAAACTTGTTTCTAAGCTCCTACACCTTCATTCTACATACTTATTGATTCATTCGTGCAAATATTACTTGCTGATAATTGAGGATGTTCAAATAAGCTCTATAAATGCAGATATATTATCTAAAGTGTTTAATAAAAATAACAATATAAATAGTCAACAAGCATCGAAATACTGATAGCAAAGTAACATATAATAAATCATCAAGTAATAAGCATTATGTAATTCAAGTCTTTTTTGTATTTTCCCAGGTGGACAGGTCAAACCGTGGACTGTCTGCTGTGTTGCATTATACGAAACCTAGCTCCAGGTCTAGTCCTGTGCTCTCGCCCCAATAAGGAGCAGAGCTGAAATCATACTACAGGAACCACAAACTACTAAATTGCTTAAATTGTGTAAAACTGGGCATGTTTTGTAATGATAGATATGAAGGGCCCTGTAGTGTATTTAATGCAAGAGCAATGTCTGACATTCTTCAGGAAAAGTCAGAGGTTGTATAGTCCCATTCTTTTGGGCAATCCTACACACTATGACACAATCTACACAACTTTGAAACATAGTAAGGAGCAACTAGGAGCCATTGGGTGGAAGTTTTGTCCAGCTTTAATCGACATGGGTTTGCTGACAGGCTGTAGATATTTTATTGGCACAACCGCTTGAGTTTAAGGGTGTAATTCCTTTAGATGGCGGGATGCACTTTCTTACAGCCATATTTGCTGGTATCGGTCACAAATACAGTGGTTTTAGCCTTAAATCACTTCTGGCTGATTCTGAGGTATTTGCTGCCAGAACAGCTGATTAAATCATCGCTGGTATATATTTCGATCGAGGTTTGCGACCATTTCTAATGATAGATGAAGTTCTTACCTCAAGACTTCTCACTTTTCAGATCTGGTAGGATGCCTATCTTCTCTGATAACACATCTCAACTTGACTTGGATAATGCAACAGATTTTCTTGGTGATATGGTCATGCCTTTGTTGAATGAGTTTCGCACTCAAGGCCGGGAGGCATCACCCACATTCTGCTTTTGGGATGATTACCTTTAAAAGGTGTCAACACCATTCAAATTGTATCAGGCATGCCATCTTTGATGTGTATGAATTCAGCCGCTCTCTGTTTTTGCCGTTTTTCTTTGCATCAATCAGAAACATTTATGCTAGATTATGTGGTGTTGCTCATGCAGTGGCTAGCCCAGACTGTACTTCAGAGTTTCAACAGTGGTCATTTTATGGCAAAACTCACCCAAGGTAAATTTAACTGTTTGGATTGATTATTGCTTGAAAGTAACTGAAAACAAAACTCCTAAATCAAATGGCGGGATATTTGTATTGACTCGCCGTGATGGGGCCCTGAGTCGATGGTTCCTCCCTCGGCCTATGAGTGCAAAGTATGCATATGACCCAGAATGGTCGCACCACACTGACAATGAGTCATTCCGACAACATTACAATGAGGGCATCAATAAGATGGTTGCTTTGTTTGATCAAACATTTATTGATCCATTTTCCCTGATGGACCCACCTTGTAAATAGGTGAATTTTGCTACAGGAGTTTCTGTTTTAGCAGATCTAGAAGTCTCTCTTCTCTTCACATCAAAGGCAACTCTTGCCTTGAGTCCTTCGTTGAAGATCGGTATGTAGTTCCGAAGAGAATGGGCGTAGCTCAAAAGAGTTTCTATGATCCAGTACAGAAGATTAGCACTGTCTGGTTCAGAGACCAAACGCAAGCCCAATTATTTGCCTATTCAAGGTGAAGAGATGTACATTCGTCTCCCAGCAATGAGCTCGATCAAAAAGGTCCCACTACAACAGGTTATGAGTTTTGAAAATGCCCCTGTACCACTGAGTATTTTCACTGATGCTGTTGAAATGATGAGTGGAAAGAAGACAGACTTTCTTCAAAAGGTTGAAGAGCATGTGTCATATATGATGACAGATGAAATAAAACCTGGTTATAGTTTGATCACTAATGGAATGGCAATAGTTCAGATGATTCCATCCGTCTCTCCAAAATGTTTGTACAGGGATATGGCTGTGTCGTTTCGGTCAAACGTTCTCTGGGTTGGTAGAAATACGCCTGTCATACATGTTGTGTTTGATCGTTACTTTGACATCAGCGCCAAGTCACAGGCCAGGAAGAGGAGAGGAGATGTTGGGGCAGCCAAAACATACAAACTTCAAACTGACATGCAATTTGCGGACTGGAAGCAGGCATTCGCATCTGTTAATTTTAAGAGAGAACTGTCGAAATTATACTCTTTGTAGTTGGCTGAGTGTTGCATTGACACGTTGTGCAGTGGTAAAATGGTTATTGTCAGTGGTGGTTTGAATGAGAATGTTATTTGTATAACATCTGAAGCTGTGTCCTTTGTTCCTGAACTTGTGAATGAACAGGAGGAGGCATATACCACCATGCTACTTCACGCGAAGTTTGCAGCGCAGCGCAGCAAGGCTCTGGTACAATCTTCAGTCCTGACACAGATGTTTTGGTGTTGCTAATTCACCATTTCAACTCTGCTCCGTATTTGTTCTTCCATTCTGGTAGAAAGTCAATCCAATTATGTCCTTGTTCATGACACTGTTTCAGTTCTGACACCCGAGAAACTTGGTCTGATTCTCCTTGTATACTGTATTTCGGGTACTAACCAAGCTTCTTTTTTGGAATTGCCAAGAAGTCCGTATTCAAACTTCTGATGAAGAGCTCACAACTGTACACAGGCATGTCTAGCATTGGAAACAGTCCAAATTATTTGTACCAACTTTATCGGTGTTCTATAATTATTTATAAGCATGTCAAACCGAGACATTTGCCACCAACTAATGACAGGTTGCATTTGCACTTGTAATGGTGTTTACTGAAACTGCTTGTGTGGAAGAATATATTGGTGCCAACTTTCTCACCACCTGCTGTGATTGATTATGGGTACATGACTGAGTATGAATGAGGATTGGCCAGTCCATGCATGATAACACAAGCAGCAGCAGCCCCCGAACTCTTAAGTGATGTAGTGTGCATGTGCAATGATGTAGATATCTGCGATACTGACTGTGCATGTGAAGTATTGCAACGGCCATGTACTGTCTTGTGTAGCTGTGTTCAAACAGACATTGAAAATGAGCGATGTTGTAGAAACATTTACACAGCTCTCTCAATCATTGAATAAACGATCAGAGTAAAATCAGTAAAGCTGATCAGTGTGATAAAGACATCTGTACATGTACATGTATAGCCCGCAGTACATTAACGTACACCAAGCGAATGCTAAACGAACCCTGGACGAATGCTTTCGCATGGGATTAAGACATCTTTATGTAGCATATGAATCTCATTGCCATATAACCGGACACGGTAGGTCGATATTAGACAGCACATCATGGGCAGGCTAATCTGGAGCTATACTCCATGAACTGCATACAACATGATATATTTAGGATTAATCACATGTAAACCCTCGATGAACGAATACTAAACGGGTGCGTAAAAGGTGTACTTTAACGCCTGAAGGGTTGTAGATATGTGGACAATAAATTTAATAATGCAAATTTTTAATCATAAATGTATAAAAATTATATAATTCATACGTTTCCCCTATGATACCTAGTCAGTTATATATTTTAGATGATATGAATTGCAGTTTATCATTTGCAGTTTATTATTATTGCAGACAATATGTCTACCAAACTGGCATATTTTGGACATTTTTTCACATTTGACCTTGAAATGACCTTGACATTGACCTTTGCAAATAGTGATATGTATGCCAAAGTAAAGCCTGGTCATACTAGTATCATATAGAACCAAATAAATGATCATACACCAAACTTATAAATATGTAATGGAATAATAAAAAACATTATAGATGTATTTTCTAATGTTACCGTCAATTTGACCTTTGACCTTGAATTTTCGAATTTTCCACCAAAGGTGAGCCATTTCTATATACTGCAGAAAAAACACAAATTTAACTTCAATGTTTGCTGAACATTTTGGTATATAACACTGCTTGTGTTTATTATTGATAAGAAAGAAAATAACAAAATGTTGTTTCCCAATTTGTTCATTGTTATATTCAGACTATAGTACAATGTCACAATTGTCACGTATTTATCCATGGTATAATATACAAGAAATGCTAATATTTGGTATTGTTTAAAGGAAATGGGTTGTACTTCAAAATGAATTAAGAAAAACACCATTTTAATAGATAATGAAGCTACAGGGAGGATGTAAAGCTACAAAATGGTATAGTTTTGAGAGTTTTCCATATTTGACCTTGAAATGACCTTGACCTTGACATTTACGAATATTGGTTTGTATGCCAAAGTGAAGCTTGGATGTAGTGGTATTGTATTTAGCCAAATATATTATCATTCAACAAAGGATTAAATTGAAATAAAACAAGAAAAACATTATACCGGTTTTTTAAATGACCATTAATTTGACCTTGACCTTGATATTTTCCAACTTTCCACCCAAGGTAAGCACTTTCTAGATACTGCACGATAAACTTCAATGTGTCCTGAACATTTTGGTATATGACACTGCTTGTGTCTTTTTAGGGCATTCTATCTCCTGAAATAAGCCACTTCTGAAGCCTTTGCTGCTCTACTATTACGTTGGTTTTCCACTTACCGCTCTGCGTCCTGCACGTCATAGGGCGTGGTTAGCACATCCCCCCCAAACTTTCCAATGAGGCAGTGGAGACGGGTTCTCTTCACCGATGAGTCCCGGTTCACTATGTATCTTTCTGATGGTCATTGTCGGGTATACCGACATTATGGGGAACGCTACGCTGACGCGTGCGTTCTCGAGAGTGATATGTTTGGCGGGGGATCGGTTATGGTATTGGGAGGGATTTCTCATGGATTGAAGTCCGAATTAATTGTGATTGACGGTAACCTCAACGCCGTACGGTACAGAGATGACATACTCCGCCCTGTTGTAGGGCCATTGTTACAGAGGCATAACCTCACATTCCAACAAGATAACGCTTGGCCGCATGTTGCCCGCATTTGTCAAGATTTTCTTGCAAACCAGAATGTCCAGCCCCTTGACTGGCCTACAGTCCAAATTTATCCCCTAGTGAGCACCTCTGCCATGGGACGAACTGGACAGGAGAGTCCGGAGACGCCAGAATGCCCCAACAGATATGGTCCAACTGAGGCATGCTCCATTAGAGGAGTGGGAAAACATCCCCATAGCAACAGTTAACTGACTGATGAACTCCATGCATAGGAGTCATAGCTGCGACAAATGCTCGAGGAGGCCATACGAGATATTGAACAAGCTTTGATTCTCCATGTGCAGTTGATCACTATACGCTTTTACTAAGGGAGTGGGTACTATCAATAAGAAGCCATTTTCTCATGACCTACTGGTCACATTGAAATGATTTTTTTGTCAATATGTTTAAAATGGTCAGTGGTAATAATAAAATAATTATTTTGATATTCCATTAAGTTATATACCTTAGAACTACATTGAAAGCTTACCCTGCGTTTCTTTTTCGTCCTAGTATAGATATAATTCTACAGTTTCTGTCATGGCCAAAATGTCATGTGTTTGTATAATATTAAAACAAAATCATCAAATACTTATCATTATAACATCATTCATTCTGAAATGGATATTTCCCACTTTCTTTACAGGCGATCGTAGATGGACTAGAAAGAAAAGGTCACAACATAAGTCATTTGTCCAGTTATAAAAGTGTGGTACAAGGCATCAAACGAAAGGATGGAGTTATTACTGCCAACAGTGACTTTAGAAAATATGGGGCACCGGATGGGTATTGAGACGTCAGAAAAGATAGTCTGTTAACCCTTTCCTTGATATAAGCGCATTTTGATAACCCTTTTCTTCATATAGATGCTTTTTGTTAACCCTTTCCTTCGTATAAATGCTTTTTCACCCCATTGCAAACAGAGTAGACCCAGATCAGATGGCTCCTGTAGGAGGTGTCTGATCAGAGTCTGCTCTGTTTGCTTTTGACATGATACAGATCTGATTGTACAGTTTTATTCAGAGCAAAAAATTCCCATGAAAAGTTTACATTATAAAATTTCATCTATTGACACCTTTTGACGCGTCTGTAAAAGTATATTTGTTTTAAAACCATTGTGATAAATAGAGCATTTGCTCAATAGGAGCAAATGCTCTATTTATTACAATAATTTCAAAGCTACACAATTCTAAAAGTTTCCTTTTCTCTAGTAAATGCTCCTTTTTGGTAGACTTAATCAAAGAGGTTGGATCTAAAAATAGCCTATGCGGGAATGGGTTAAATTTTCATGATGTCATTATTTTTATATAAATATTGAACAGGAAAAGGGTTAATTCAGTGTTAATTCTGCTTTTAGGCCTAGTATGGATGTCAGACAACACTTCTACGTTTAGTTGAAGACTGGAAAATAGCCCTCGACAACAATGAGCATGTGGCAGCCATTCTCATAGACATATCAAGCATTTGACTGTTTGCCACATGGCCTCATCATTCTCAAACTGAAAGCTTATGGTTTGTCCGAAAATGCATGCTGTTTAATTCAAAATTATCTGCCATGTAGAAAACAATGCGTGGCTTGACATAACTAAGGGTGTACCACAATGATCTATTTTAGGACCGCTAATGTTTAACATTTTCATGAATGATATCTTCTTCTTTATTGATAAATCCAGTCTGTACAACTACGCTGATGACAACACTATCTCATATAGCAATTCAAATATTAACGAACTCAAAACTACCCTTGAAACCGAAAGTAAAATTTTGATTGACTGGTTTAGTGATAATCAGATGCAAGCAAACCCAGACAAATTCCAAGCTATATCTGTTGGAAAGAAAACAAAAGGTCAACTGACAGAATTTGAATTAAATAATGTACATGTATCTATTGAGTGTGAAGACAATGTGAAACTTTTAGGTATGGAGATAGATAGCCTCCTCAATTTTAACAATCAGGTTACTAAAATATACAAAACAGTTGCTGGTCAATTAAATGTTTTATTTAGAATAAGTAAGTTTTTACCATTGGATTGCAAACTTCTCATCTACAAGTCATTCATGAGATGAGTTTGTGAGGTTGGTACGGACTTGGTGCGGTCCAACCTGTAAATGTCCTGCATGTTCCTAAAAAAAGTGGCATTACTATTTCTATTCATTGTATATCTCAAATATGCTAGATTATCAAAAGAAGAAGAACAGACACGGACTATGAATTTATCAGTGTCTGTGATAACGTATTATTTTTTTAGCTATCTACATCATTTTATATATACTGCATGCTGTGAGGCCACTGTTGGTAAAGTGCTTCGCTACTTTTAATTTTTGGAAATTTTGGAAAATATTGTGAACTCTTATTTACAGATGAAAATGCTGTTTATCTTTTTCCCATAATACAATTTTTTCACTAAACAAAATTATCTATTTCAAATCTTGAGACTATACCATCAATATTCTTCAAATGTCCAGCATGTGGTGTATGTGTTATTCTTTTATTTACTGATTAATTGTTATTTTTATTTGCTCTGTTTGTCGGAAAATAGCTTTAAAGCTAATGTTATTATGTTTACATAACCAACTCTAAATAAAGCTTCTTGTATCTTGTATATTGGACAAGGCACAATGTGTTTCACGATGAACTTGCCTCAGTAACCTGTGAACATTCCATAATCGTCTACTCCACAGATACGCCTTTTAACGTCTTTGCAAACAGAGTAGTATCAGATTAGAGGGCTTCTAGCTGTAGGGGTTCTGTTTCTTTATGGCATTATATACGGGTAGATCTGATTTTACTGCTTTTGCTATTGCCAACATTACATTTATTCATACTCCATTATCATAATTCATCTAAATGATATTCATGATATTATTATTTCTTTCATGAATGTTCATAGAATAAATGGTTTAAGCCAAACCATGAGTTATGGACCTTGATTTTAGACCAGGGTAAATGATTCAGCAACAATGACGATAAGGTGGGTGTGTCTGTGTCCTTTTGTTATAGTCCTATTTAAACCTCTTAACACTATGTTCCAAATAACCCTTTACTTCATGAATATTCATGTAAGAAGTAATGACATCATTAATATTGAACAGCTGAATTTATACAATGGCGCTACGAACAACGGATATTTTTTATCATGTCAGAAACTGTAGAAACATATCTTTATCACCCCATAAGCAAACAGAGCAGACCCAGTCCAGATGGCTCCTGTAGGAGCCATCTGGTCTGGGTCTACTCTGTTTGCAGAGGTGTCGAAAGGCGCATTTATGAAATAAAGGTTGCAAACTCATCAAACTATTTGCGATCAAGACACTTACTACGTTTAAAAAAGAAATAACATGAAAATGTACTTACTGTTGAAAGGTGTAAAGGGTTGACTTTGTATCTTGTTTGACACATGACCAGTGCCATGGGAAGAGAGATATAATTAACATACACATTCCAAGTAGGTTAACCCTGTCACTGCTGACTATTCATGTGACAAATAATGACACCATTAGTATTGATTAGATTATTTGTTATGTCCCCCAAACGGCGGGCATATAGTAATCGCATTGTCGGCCCGCCGTCTGTCTGTCTGTCCGCGCTAACAATTCCTGTTTATGTGACTAGATAATTACATGAGAACAAAAGGTCTTTTATGTGGCTTATTTTCAGTTTGTGTGGCTATTTTGAACAAAAGAATAGCCACATACACTCAATCCGTTAGAACGTCCGTACGTCCGTCCGTCTGTCCTTCCATCAGTCCGTCCCAAATTTCGTGTCCCTTCTATAACTTTTTTTTTATCTGTGAATGGATTTCAAAATAACCTGGCACAAATGTTCACCACACAAAGACGATATGTCGCGTTCAACTCCCTGGTCATTGGGTCAAAGGTCAAGGTCATCTTTCTGGGTCAAATGTCGGGGGCATAGTGTTTCACAAACACATCTTGTTTATAATGGCATATGCACACAAGTTATTTTGACTCATGCAAAAGCTGTAGAATCAGATCTATGGAAATAGAGCGCACACTGATTAGGCATCTCCTATATAAACTGTCTGATCTTGGTCTACTCTGTTTGCAAAGGTGTGAAAAGGAAAGGGTTAAACACATGTCAGTCACCATGTTAAAGTGATGTATGTGGTCTGGATGTACAGTATTTTGTTTTTTATTGCAGCAAATACTGTTGAACCTTATAAGACGTGCTGTTTTCATGTGGCCGGTGCTACTAAACAGAGTCTGGTAGAGTCCGGTAGAGTCTGGTAGAGTCCGGTAGAGTCTGGAGGCCTTTTAAGTGCAATTTAAAGATTATAATGCTGTTATATAACATTATTTTGTATGTTTGAAGCTATAGTAGTTAATATCCATTAAAAAATGATCGTATATTAGCTTGAAAACACCCGGTAAATATTACCGGGTCACGCAGTAATGGCCGCCCTACGTCGGATAGAGTCGTATACTGAGGTTTCGATACTAACAATTTGAGTCCAATTATTCACAAATTGCTACACAATTTTATGTGAAATATGGTTGCAGATACATCTCTACCTTGTTATTAATACATTAATTCGCTTAATTTTGCAAATGTTGGCCTAAAACTCCCGTTTTCATCTCCAGACACTACCGGTACCCTCCGACTTTTCGCCAATCTGAAAAAGGCGAAACAACAATCTGGTCATACAATACATGTATATCATGTCCATACTGCCTTTGAAATTATAATAAAATCACTTATTAATGTATGTAAAATGTTTTCTGATAAAAAGGGGGAAATTTAATACCATATAGACTTCTAAAACTAGAACAGACTCTATCCGACGTAGGTCGGCCATTACCGTGTGACCCCGGTAATATTTACAGGGAGTTTTCAAGCTATTATATGCTCATTTATTAACGGATGTTAATTACTACTGCTGCAAACATACAAAATAGTGCTATATAACAGCATTATAATCTTTAAATTGCACTTAAACTTCTAAAAAGGCCTCCAGACTCTACCGGACTCTACCAGACTCTGTTTAGTAGCACCCTGCATGTGGCAGCTTCTCTGGATCTACACCGATTGTAAAACATTGTCATACTATTTTTCGAATCCAAGTCACTAATTAGTTGACTTAAAAAATGTAATACATCATATATCATTACTCTCGGTCCTTCTAAAGCGCCTATTGTAATGGATTAAACCCATTCCCTCATATTGACGCCTCTGCAAAAGTCACCTGTTGAAACAATTGTGATAAATAGAGCATTTGCTCCTCAAAAATGTTCCTTTTCTCTAGTAAATGCTCTTTTTCGGTATATTTATTCAAAGAGGTTGGATCTAAAAATAGCCTATGCAAAGGGGTTGGATCTAAAAATAGCCTATGAGGGAATGGGTTATGGCATAACTTCGATGACGTAAATTCTAACATCATGGTATATTTTATCAATATGACGTGTGTCGCTATCATTTTAATCAACTTGATTAACGGTTTCCTTCATATAAACACTATTTAATGCCCTTGCAAACAGACTAGACCCAGATTAGATGGCTCCTATTGGAGCTATCTGATCAGGGTCTGCTCTGTTTGCTTATGGTATAATATAGCTCTGAATCAGTTTCTGCCAGAGCCAAAATGTCGTGTTTATATGCCATTATAAAAATTAATCTAATTAATATCAATGGTGTCATTATTTCTTACCTGAATATGGAATAGGACTTTGCACACTGTGCAGACCAAGCTTAACAGCCACGTTAACCTATATAGTCAAAAAAAATTCTCATTGGAGAAAGGGTTAAGCTAATATATATAATAATATATGTTTAATACAAGTATATGTGTGTTTTATGCTAATACTATCATGAATTAACCTTAAGAGGTCTTGAAAACCCAAAATAATGGATGAGGGAAAACAAGCAAGACATAAAATGGATTTACAAAGCAGTTTAATCATAACAATCTACATGTATGTGAACATGTCAGGTCAAAATTATATTAGATATAGATGTATATAACATTGATGAAGTTTAGAAGAATGAACAGAAATTCCTAGATTTAGATTTTGATCCCATTAAGACATACATCTGCATTGTTCCTATAGCCAATACAAGTATGGTACACATAAATGGTATCGGTTGCATCCTCACTATATCTCTCCCAGGGCACTCAGCATAATGAAGGTATTTTGGACTAACTGGCCCTATATAAGGACAATGTGCCGGAGAGGCGATACTGACACCCAACATTTGCCCTATGGAAGTAACATGTGCCAGAGAGGCAATACTGACACCAAACGTTTGCCCTATGGAAGTAAAAAGTGCCTCAGAGAAGCGATACTGACACCAAACATAGCAATGTTCCATACATTCCTTGCAAAAAAAATCTGGATATCCAAAATTCGTTTTTCCTGATTTGCCATACACATGTATCAAAATAAATCTCTTCCATACACCGAACTGTCCTCAAAATGACATGAAAAAATGCATAGACAAACAAACAGATAGATAACAAATCCTGGTCACCACCCATCATTTAATTTTTATCAATGGATAGGTTGGTTACAATTAACCCTTTCCCTGTTCTATGTTTAGTCCAAATTTTAATACCCGTTGAATATTCATGTACAAAACAGTTATAATCAAATGTGGAAGGTGGTATATTGTAGCTATTTTAGAAAATAAAGACACAGATCTATCAAATTCCATAAGCAAACAGAGCAGACCCTGATCAGACGGCTCCTCTAGGAACCGTCTGATCTGGGTCTACTCTGTTTGCAAATGCGTGAAAACACGTTTATATGAGGGAAAGGGTTAACCCCCTCTGCTGATCCCAATCAGACAGCTCCAACAGGATGTCCTCTGTTTGTTTGTACCTTACAAATCCCCTACTGTTTGTCAATGCAAAAACATTTCCATACTTCTATAATTTTAATATTCATCAGGGAAAGAGTTGAAACTAAACATGTCAAAAATATAAAACAGAAATCAGTTAATTTATAAAACAAATAATTAGTAAAAACAACAACAAAAAAACCCACTGCACTCATTTCACGATTAGATGAATAATTACTGGTATGGACAGTTATACAGTAGAACCTGTCCTAAGTGACCATTTAAATGAGGTCCAAATCTGGGTCTTTAAGACAGATGGTAGCTTAATGCAGGTCAAAAGTAATGCAGAAATCTCCTATTAGAGCTTTCTGCATTACTTTTGCCCTGCATTAAGCAACCACCTGTCTTTTAAGACTCCTATATTCAATAAATGAATGGTCGCTTAACCCTTTCCCTGTTCATGCACGAAATAATGACCACCATGAATATTTATCAGTTGATGTTTTATAGTGGCATATAGTGTACACATGAATATTTGGTATTGGCAGACACCGCCGAGTCTGATCTATTAGTATTTCATAAGCAAACACAGCAGACCTTGATCAGGTGACTCCTACAGGAGCCATGTGATCTCGGTTTTCTCAATTTGCAAAGGCATAAAAAAGTGTTTCTATGAAAAAATGGGTTAAGACAGGTTCCACTGTAATACCAATTCATAATGCATAGAAAAACAAAACAAAAACAAAATGGGACACACATCTGTACCTACAACCTTAAAGAATACAACATGAATACAAAATCTGTTGCGAAATCATCACTATCAACCCTTTATTCCATGAATATCCATGTAAGATTTAGATATAATGACTTCATGAATATGTTTTAGAATTATTTGCTATAATAGCACAATCCGCACATGGACACATGAGTTTTTGGCCAGGGCAGAAACTGTAGAATCATATCTAGATCATATAAGCAAACAGAGCAGACCATGGTCAGATGGCTCCTACAGGAGCCATCTGATCTGGGTCTACTCTGTTTACAACGGCTAAGTAAGGTGTATTTATGGAGTAAATGGTTAAGCAAAGGGAACATTATTATCTGGCTATAGATAGTTATACAGACAGTAAACCCATTGAATGTGGGAAATGGGCGTACTCTTTGTACTGGCATTTGCAAACTGCGTAGACCAAGATCAGAGGGCTGTTAAGGGTCTGCACTGCACTCTCTAGCAAAGTACTATACCCTATTTTACTGAATGGACTCCATCATTAGCCCTTTACTCCATGAACATTCATGTAAGAAATCATGTCATCATGAACACTAACTAAATCAAATTGCCATGGCAGAAATTTATATTATTCCATATGCAAACAGAGCAGACTCTGATCAGAAAGCTCCTACTTGAGCAGTCTGATCTGGATCTACTCTGTTTGCAAAGGCATAGAAAGGTGCATTCATGGAGCAAAGGGTTAAACAATAAAGGACATTGTTGAACCCTTTACTCGATATATAACCTTTCTACGCCTTTGCAAACAGAGTAGACCCAGATCAGCATTCAAAGGGTTACCTGATTCACAAAATTGAATATAACACTACTCCACTACATGTCTATACTTATCACTCGCGAGACAAAAACCCATTTCCGTTTATCCCTTTACCTGATGAATATTCATACAAGACTTGGCTCATTAGGAATTAAATTCATTTAAATACAAAAAAGGCATTCATTGAAAAGAACAACATCTGATCTGTAACATGTAAAGCACACAGAGCAGACCCTGATCAGACAGCTCCAATTGGATTGTCAAATTGCCACACAGAATGCCTTAATTTTGACTATAACAAGGACCATATTTCTGGTGCTACATTCAATTTTGTAATATTCATACAAGACAGAGCAACAGTGCGTACTCAAATACTAAAATTGTCATTTCTTCACCAAACCCTATGTTGTGATCACTCTTTAAAATCATCTCTTCAAGACAATTCTAAAGAGTCATCACAACACAGGGTTTGGTGGAGGAAAGAAGGAGGTACAGTAAAAACTCTCTATAACGGCCACTTAATTACATCAAGTATTTTGTGTTAAAGGCAGGTGGCTGCTTAAAGCAAGGTGAAAATAAAACAGAACGCTCCTATAGGAGCGTTCTGTTTTATTTTCACATTGCTTTAAGCAGCCACCTGCCCTAAATACCAACTAATTAACACAATTTAGTGGACGTTATAGAGGGATTTTACTGTCATCTTGAAAACAATTATTTACTTTACACATCTTATTCATGTCCCTGCCAGAGAATAAAGAAAACTTTTATTATATTTTGTCTACATACTAGAGCTGCATTTCTGGATATTTTTGTTCAGTGCATATTATCTTTATTCATGTGTTACATTTTCATTACATACATTGCAAATTAATGCAAGATATTGTGATATTATTTCATAAGTAAACAGAGGAAACCCTGATCAGAGGACTCTTATAGGAGCTGTCTGGTCTGGGTCTATTCTGTTTGCAAATGCTGGCTTTAAAAGGCATATCCATAAGGTAAAGCTTTAACTCAATCACTAGTAAAGTCTGTAAAAAACACAACCACAAATATCAGCTACATTCCGATCAAACATAAATTATTTAAAATGATATGCTTCACATAAAAAGAATGATTTTTCAAAAATTAAATAAACACATTTAAAACATGATTTTCAGAGTACATAGACATGTTTTATCAATAGTTGTAGACCTGAGAAATATTAGGAAAAGGGACCATTTTATATTTCAGTTTATATATTGTTTACAAACTATCTTTTGAGCAGATATCATACTATACTGTAAACTCACATAAAAGATAATATATACAGTAAGACCTGTCTTAACTTTAAATATGCTTTTCTACGCCTCTGTAAAAGTCACTTGTTGAAACCATTGTGATAAATAGAGCATATGCTCCTATAGGAGCAAATGCTCTATTTATCACAATGGTTTCAAATTACAAAATTCTAAAAATTTCCTTTTCTCTAGTTAATGCTCCTTTTTGGTAGATTCATTCAAAGAGGTTGGTCTAAAAATAGCCTATGAAGGAATGGGTTAAAGTCCCATTATATTTCAGCATCACTTCCTTGTGAAAAACTGTAAAAATCACCTTTTTGTCAAAAGATGGTTTTAAAACAATAGTAATCAAGTCCCTATGCTCGAAAACTGTTTCACTTCAAAGAAATGAATAGGATTTACCATGATAATCCCATGATGGCCAGATCATCCACTATATGCAAATGAGCTAATGCCATACAGACACATGGTAGCTGTATAGCCAAAGATGGTGAATTCTAGGAAATCAACATGAAATATTTTCCATATTTCTCGGCCAAAAGTCACACTGAGGCAATACTAATACTTGGTAAGTAGTATCAGGGGTCACTAAGAAGGATCACTAAGAAACCATCATCATTCCGGTCGCTATTATCTACTGCCCTGGTAGCTTCATGTAGAACAAATATAAAGCAGAAAGCTCCTTTTGCTTCACTTTTGATCTGTATTAAGCAAACACCTGTTTTAACTTTTAACCCTTTACTCCATAAATACGCTGTCCTATGCCACTGCAAACAGAGTAGACCCAGACCAGATGGCTCCTAAAAGATTTGTATGATCAGGGTCTGCCCTATTTGCTTATGACATAATATAGATCTGATTCTACACTTTCTGCCTTGGTGAAATATTCTTGTGCTTATGTTATAAAAAATACTGCTAATTAATAAGCAAACTGTCATTACTTCTTCACAAGATATCATTACTTCTTCACAAGGTATCATTACTTCATACATGAATAATATTTTCATTGAGTAAAGTGTTATAGACCTATTTTTATTGACATATCGGCCTCTCTAAAGAAGCTCTACTGCTGGGTTCTGTCACGCTGAACTCATTTTTCAGGTAAAGACAGAACAGGTTCCACGCTTATAAAACCTTTTAGTTGAGTCAAAGACCTATGTGTTATCATAGGTCTTTAGTTGAGTCTAAGTTCGTTCTCAAGTTTTTGATTGGTCAGATTTGAGCCTTTAGCTCAAATCTGACCAATCAAAAGCTTGAGAACAAACTCAGACTCAACTAATAAGCTTTATAAGCATGGACATTATTTCTAACATGAATATTCAACAGTGAAAGGATTACATGGACCCATACTTTGCATAGAACATCATGAAATCATCACTAGTTTGCAAAGAGTTTATGCATATCCTTGCCCTATATTCTTATACAAAGCAATTAACCCTTTCCTTCTTATAAATGTGTTTTCACGCATTTGCAAACAGGGTAGACCCTGATCAGACGGCTCGTATAGGAGCCATCTGATCAGGGTCTGCTGTTTTCTAATGGAATTTGAAAGATCTGTATCTTTATTTTATTGAATGGCTGCAATGTTCCACCTTCCAAATTTCATTATAACTATGTTGTTCACAAATATTTGAAATTTGGAATAAACATAGAACAGGGAAAGGGTTAATATCTTTATTGAACACAAACTTCAAATTAAACAGTTTTGATCTATTTGTCATAATTGGACTGTTAGGTCTGGTCAATTATTGGACTTTCTTTTCCTTGCTGATTTTCCTGATCTCCTTGGTAACGGTACCCAGGTCATTGAAGAGGTTCCTGTGTAAGATGGCCCCTGCTGTCAGGGCACCAGCATGCAGGGCTCCGCTGAATCCACATGTAATGATGTCCTGACCTGTAAGTGGACAAACAATATGAAACAACCTAGACTTAGGGTTTTTCCTGACTGTACACCTGGCTTGAAGCAGGTTAGAGGTTGTATCCAGGTGTTTTTCTGTGCAGAAATAATGCATGGAAAAGCTTCTGGGTCTTCCTCCACCTGTAATTAGCTGGGTGTCGCAATATGAATGAAATAATGTTACAGCAACATAAAATCCTATAAGTATCTCTAACGTAGACTTTCACATTGCATTAAGCTGCCACCTGTGTTGAAGATCAATAATTGTATGTATTTTATATTCGAATAATCAAGTTTTCACTGTAGTAGGCTAAAGGTTTAACCCTTTCCCTGTTCTATGTTTATTCCAAATCTCAATACCTACCGAATATTCATGGACAAAATAGTTATAATGAAAAAAGGAAGGTAGAACATTTTAGAAAGTAAAGAAACAGACCTTTCAAATTCCATTAGCAAACAGAGTAGTCCCTGATCAGAAGGCTCCTCTAGGAGCCGTCTGATCTGGATCTACCCTGTTTGCAAATGCGTGAAAACACGTTTATATTAAGGAAAGGCTTAAACGAATGACAATGCAGATATCATATTTACACTAATTATTAGGTCATCATGTCTCCCTTCTCTACTGACTAACTGTTTTCCCAATGTAAATTTATGCATGAATTGCTAGCTCCATGAATATTAAATAACTTTTCAAAGGAATTTTTCACTTTGACAAAAACTGTAGAACCAGATTTATATAATTCCATAAGACAACAGAGCAGACCCTGATCAGACGGCTCTTAACCCTTTCGCTGCCAATGCCGGATCTGTGATTACCTATGCAAACAGTTTGGATCCAGATGAGACGCCAAGTAACTCGGCGTCTCATCAGGATCCAAACTGTTTGTCACTGTTACTATGTTTTTGAAACAAAAATGAAGAAAACCAAAAGAATGAAAATTTGTAGCAGACAACAAAGTTAGCAGACGACAGAGTTTGGCAGCGAAATGGTTAAAGGAGCTGCCTGTTCTACATCTTCTCTGTATGCAAAAAAGTGTGACACCACGTTTATACGAGGTGACACCACGTTTATACGAGGGAAAGGAATATGTCAACTAATCCCCATTTTGATTAATTAGAGTAGCAAATACAATGTAGTATAGACTTTGATCAAACTGCCAAAATTTGTCTGGCTGAACATTTACCGCAATTACATTAACCCATTTCCTAGTAGGATATTTTAGACCCATAACATCATTCTATTTTTAGACCCATTATCTCATTGACTTTCTTTAGACCCAACCTATGAAAAAGGAGCATTTACTAGAAAAAAAGAAAAATTGAGAATTGTGTAGTTTTTAAACCATTGTGATAAAATAAGTTTGGTCCTATGGAGTAGATGCTCTTTTTATTACAATGGTTTCAAAAACTGACTTTTACAGAGGCATTAAAAGGTGTCAGTATGAGAGAATGGATTAAACATGATAATCTTAAAGTAAATCCTACCTGTAAGGTACAGCCCTGGAATACCAGTCTCTGGTCTCAAATGCATGGAGATTTCAGGATTGAATCTGGTCTTGCCATGGTCTAGTCCATACATCTCCCCCTCTGGCTGACCCAGGTAGTACTTATTAGACAGCGGGGTACCCACATCAATATATTCCATCTAACAGAAAACAGAGACTGTGTAAATGGAGCATCCCTTTACTGTATCAATGTTCATGTAGAACATAACAAACAAGTAATATCAAGCAATCAATCATCCCCCACAGGAGACTGCTCTTAGCATTTCTACATTGCAGGCACATTTCTTGACAAAATTTTAATGAAATTGAGGTCCAGGTCAGGGTCAAGTTCGTTAGAAACACCAAAGAAGTATGTTACACTCTGCCTTCCAAAGATGCAACCATACAAGAAATTTTGAAATCCTAACTCTAGGGCTAGAGGATATATCATCTGGACAAATTTCAGACATTGTTTTACTAAATCTGAGGTCATGGTCCAGGTCAAGGTCAAGATTACAGAGACACCAAAGCAGTATGTGAGATTTCCCCTTCCCAAGTTGCACACATAAAATAAATTTGGAAATTCTAACCCAAGTGTTTGAGGATATATCATCTGGACAAATTTCAGACAATTTTTTACTTAAACTGAGGTAACGATAAATGTCAAGGTCACAGAGACCTCACAGTAGTGCACAACACTCCCCCTTCCCAACATGCACTCACAAAATAAATTTGGAAATCCTAACCCAAGAATTTGATGATATATCATCCCGACAAATTTCCAGACAACCTGAGTGGTTGAGGAGATATTGACTGGTCAAAAAAATGGATGGAAGGACAGGAGAATGGATGGAGTGAAACCTATTGGGGGACTAATTATATCATGAATATTTATTACATCAATTTTTATACTACTAAACAAACACAAGAAAGTTTGACAATGGCAGAAATCAGAATCAGATATGTTATTCAATAAGAAAACACAGTAGACTCTGATCAGACAGCTCCTACTGGAGCCATCTGATCTGGGTCTACTGTGTTCGCAAAGGTGTTTAAAAGCAGATCTATGGAGAAAAGGGTTATACTGCACTATAGCAGTGTACAAAAGCATCTCTCATGACCATCTAAGAGCATGTCTCATCGTCAGTCCGCAGACAGAAGGTATGTCAACTCTTTACCTCATGAATATTCATGCAAGATCCTGCATAAATTATCAATACTGTATTACTTAATACTTGTATTAACCCTTAACCCTTTGTGACGGTGGCTTGGCCTAGTACCTGAGCATTGAGCTGATAACCCAGTGGTCCAGGATTCGAATCCCGGCTGGACCAGCTTGAAATTTCAGACACTTTTCAGTGTCTCCCACCCGTACCAGGTTGTCTCCTCTCAACCCAAGGGTTAAAATGGGTACCTGTGAGGGTCACTAATCGGTATTGCAGCTGTGTTATCATGCCATATGTTAGCAGTGCTCAATATTGTAGGCGAATAGTTCAATGACCAGGGAAGTAAATGTACAACCGGCTGAGCAGTCATTCCGACTGAAAGTAGACTACAACTAGGTACTTTACTTTACACCATGAATATTCATGTAAAAAATAATGAATATTAATTAGATTATAATAATAGCATATGGACAGGAAGTTTTGACAATGGCAGAAGCTACAGAATCTATTATTTCATAAACAAACAGAGCAGACCCTGATCAGACAGCTCCTACAGGAACCGACTGATCTGAGTGTACTGTTTGCAAGGGCATAGTAAAAGAGTATTTATGGAGTAAAGGATTAAAACCATAAATTTGTCAGAAACTCAAATTATAATTTCAGACAATGCAGACCCTTCTCTGTTTACAAAGGCATTTATATAAGGAAAAGGGTTAAATCAGTACAATAATAAGACATTTGAGCCATTCATTTATTTTAGTACATGCTTAAGTATATTTCTTGTTTTGAAACTCTCTTTTCTGTATCATATACCACCATAAGGAATAGGTGGATATGGGTCCAAACACCATTTGTATTCAAGATTATTGAAATGTTACGAGTTTGTACCTGCAAAACACGCTGAGCTAAAAGCTTTAAGATCATTTGTGGACTGGGGTCTACACTCTTTCTGTTTTAATGTACTCAATCTGCCTTACTATATACTCAACCTGTCTTTCTGTACTTAATCTGCTTGTCTGCTCTCAACCTGCCTTCTTGAACTCAATCTGTCTTTAAGTACTCAATCCGCCTCCTCTTTTCAACCTGTCCTTCTGTACTCAACCTGCGTTCCTATACCTAATTTATTTGCAAGTACTCAACTTTCCTTTCTGTACCTGTACTCAGTCAGTCTTAATGTGCCCAGCCTGTTTTCCTCTACTCAACCTACCTTGTAAATCTAGATACAGCTGTTTAACCTACTGTATCACAGCAATTCTATAGTACCCTGTCTCTCTGTACAAACTCTGTAATAACTCACCTTGCCTTCCAATTCTGGGTAAAGCTGTTCACACTGCTTCCACATCTGGTGTCCAAGCCTTGACTTTAGACCTTCATACTCGTCCCCACGGTGTTTCACCTTCCCCTCGCTCCACTGACTGAACCAGGCCCATGGTACCAGGGTAATTATCAATACCACAGACTTCCCTGGGAGATGAAGAAAGTATGGTTGAACAGTTTCTCATTCTGTCTCAAGCAGATAATAAATACTGTTACATTTAAGAAATCAATGCAAAACTATTGTTAAACATTTTATTAAACCTTGCTGAGCAACTGACATGCTTTAATTTTTAAAGTAAAGCCAAACTACTCTAAAGTGAATAAACATAAATATCTTTAAAAGCAGGTGTTTGTTTAATGCAGGGTGAAAGTAATGCAGAAAGCTCCTGCAGCTTTCTGCATAATTTTTATCCTGCATTAAGCTACCACCTGCCATTAACCCTTTCTGTCATATAAACACATTTTCACACATTTGCAAAGAGAGAAGACCCAGATCAGATGGCTCCTATAGGAACTGTCTGATCAGGGTCTGCCCTGTTTGCAAATGGAATTTGATAAATCCGTTTCTTTACTTTCTAAAATGGCTACAATGTTCCACCTTCCATATTCTATTATAACTATATTGTCCATGAATATTCAGTAGGTATTGAACTTAGGAATGAAATCAGATCTATATTTCCATGAGCAAACAGAGTAGATACTGATCAGATGGCTCCTACAGACACTATCTGATCTGGGTCTGCTGTGTTTGCAAATACATTAAAAGTGTTTATATGAGGGAAAGGAGGGTTAATACAAGTATAAACTTAATGCATTAACCCTTTCCTTGTTGAATATTCATGTAAGAATAACATCGTAAATATTTATTAGCTGGATTTTTATAATGGTATAGGTACACATGGTATTTTGGAATTGGTAGAAACTACACAGTCAGATCTATAATCCCACAAGCAAACAGAGCAGATTCTGATCAGACGGATCCTACACACGCCATCTGATAAAAAAAAAGCATTCGTTGAAAAAGCATCTGTATGAAGGAAAGGTTTAACCCTTTACTCCATAAATATGCCTTTCTATGCCTTTGCAGACAGAGTAGACCCAGATCAGACGGCTCCTCGTCATATTCTGCTCCGTTTGCTTATGAAATAATATAGATATGATTCAACAAATTCTGCAATGGCCAAACATTCATGTGTCCATGTGCCATTACAAAAAAATAATCTAATTTACATTCGTGATGTCATTTTTTCTCACATGAAAATCCATGGAGTAAATGATAATCCACTATCCCAATAGTAGCATTCAAAGGGTTAACCCTCTAAACGATAGAAACATGACTCTACACCCCTATGCAAACAGAGTAGACCCAGATCAGATGGCTCCTGTAGGAACTGTATGGTCAGGATCCTGTTTAGACCTGATTCTTGCCTTGGCAAAGGAATCCTGTATTCATCTATTATAAATCTCAAGCTATAAATATTCATCACATTGCTTCATAAATATTCATAAGCGAATGGGTTATTCATTAATCCTTTCCTCAATAGGCTATTTTTAAACCCAACCTTTTTGAATAAATCTACTGAAAAGGAGCATTAACTAGAGAAAAGGAATTTTTTATTTAGAGTTTTATAGTTTTGAAGCCATTGTGATAAATAGAGCATTTGCTCCTATGGAACAAATTCTCTATTTATCACAATGGTTTCAAAAAGTGGTTTTTACAGAGGCGTAGAAAGGCGTATTTATGGAGGAAAGGGTTAAGTATCAATACAGAGAGGTACTTCTGTACTTACCAGGGTATTTGGAATCCCATGCTGGATCCTTGGCAGATGGGAAAGAGATGAACATAAGGGGACAGTCACTGTCTGCAGCCTGCTCTACTGACATAGACAAATATGACTGTAACTCATCTTCCAGGTTTTGTCTGAAATTGACAAACAAGGTAACTGTCGATCAATCAGCTTGTTGTCAGATGATCTGTGGAGTATGTCTGTGAAATGCCCTATCATATGCAAGCATGTTGAATCAAAATCAAACTAGAGCACTGACCAAGTCTGAAAGGGCCCCACATGGCGCCAGAAGGGATAGATGAGGAGAGGGGGAATTGCATAGCATATAAGTAAGCAAAATAATGTAGCAGGTTTTCCGTAATAAAGGCAGTAACTTGACCAAGACTGTTTACCAATAAACTTTCTCAGCATGTTTGATGTATATTAGATAAGAAACGTTAGAGTTAAAGAGTGGACAAGGCTAAAACACAATTTTTGACTAATTCATTGGCCATAACTCAGAGGTGTCACATGCAATTTAGTTGGTAATCGAACTGGGCCAAGATTTTACAGCTCTGAAAATTCTATGCAGGTGTAAACGTCAGATGAAAACTGCTTATGTCAGAGAGCGGACAAGGCTAAAACGGTAAAATGTTTACTGAATCAAGGGCCATAACTCAGAGGTGCCTGATGCGATTTGACTGGTAATTAAACTTAGTCAAGATTTTGCACCTACAAACATTCTCTGCATGGTTGGTGAAGATCAGATGAAAACTATTTGATTTAGAGAGCGGAAAAGGCTAAAACAGCAAATTTTGACTGAATCACAGGCTCAGAGGTGTCCATTGCGATTTGACTGGTAATCGAACTTGGTCGAGATTTTGCACCTATGAACATTCTCTGCATGTTTAGTGAGGATCAAATGAAAACTATATGAGTCAGAGAGCGGACAAGGTTAAAATGGCAAACTTTGACTGAATCAAGGGCCATTACTCAGAGGTGTTTAATGCAATTTAGCTGGTAATCGAACTTTGTCTAGATTTTACTGCTATTAACATTCTAATAAAGTTTGGTGAAGATCAGATGAAAACTATTTGAGTTAGAGAGTGGACCAAAAAGTGTGATGGACAGGGTGATTACTATAGGACACCCACATCAAGGTGTGGGGCCCTATATATGAGTAACTTGATGTCTGATGAATTCATTAGGTGTGCTGACAAACTGTAGTATTTTAACCCTTTACTCCATGAATATCCATGTAAGAAATGATGATATCATCAATATTTTATGATGACATCATGAACTGACTTTTTATAATAATTTCAAGGGATTTTTTATAATGACTGAAACTGTAAAATCACTGAATCAGATCTTTATAACTTCATAAGCAAACAGAGCAGGCCCTGATCAGACAGCTCCTACAGGAGCTGTCTGATCTGGGTCTACTCTGTTTTTGTAGATGTTGAAAGCCATACCTATGGAGTAACCAGCTAAGAATTAACTTCAGATACACATCAACCAAGTTACAAATAATTTGCATAACTTAAAAAACTTATATAAAATCTTTAACTGCTTTTATCAACAACTTTTGAAAACAGTGTAGACCCTTATCAGATGCTGCATTTTCAACATGGCTTCTGGTCTGGGTTCATGCTGTTGGCAACATTAAAGGCATTTCGAAAGGAATGTTGACCCATTAACCCCATGCTGTGTATTTTGGGAGTTGACTGTCAGGAATCTGATACACAAACTGATAAGACGGGCTACCATCACTGAGGATCAATGTATAATTGCATAACTTTATCTCTTATGGCTATGGACCCTGACTGGACACTGCAGGAGCACAGCTGGATACTGTGTATATAAGGGGGGGGGGGGGGGGGGGGGGTGTCTGGTGGGGGGGGGGGGGTCACTTATATAAGGAGCTTTGAAAATGCCTTTAAGAGCTTGGCTTTCACATAGTGGGCTCATTCAGACTTAAGAAGAAACTTTGCATAGGTAGTTTTAATAGTTTTTAACTACATGTATGTTTTCAGGCATTAAAAGGTGTTCAGATGCAGTAAAGGGTTAACTGCAAAGTCAGATCTGGTAACAAGAGCACCACAAGCGGGTGCCAACGCTCGTCTGTCGTCATTGTCAATATTAACATGCATACCAAAAATGAAGGTTGTAAATGAAGAATTGGACGATTGTTAAGATTTCCGACAAAGATGACAACGATGACAACGACGCTGGAGTTACGACAATAGCTCATGATTTCTTCAAAACAGACAAGCTTAAAATGATACACCACCTACCCAGTGAAAGCCCAGGTGTTGGCAGTCCTCAGATTCAGATCCTTCTGGGAGCCGTTGATTCCCACAAACACTGTGAGGTTGGAGATGCTGGGGCCCACTTTGTCAATGTATCTGAACAGAGCTATAATACAAATATACATGTATATAGGATAGTAAATCCCTTTCATTTTTCGTTTGTATCACGGTTTTATGTCACTTTAACCCATTACCTTACAGGCTATTTTTAGATCCAACCTCTTCGAATAAATTTATCGAAAAGGAGCAATAACTAGAGAAAAGGAAATTTTTTAGAAGTTTGTAGTTTGAAACAATTGTGATAAATAGAGCATTTGCTCCTATAGGAGCAAATGCTCTGTTTATCACAATGGTTTTAACAAGTGACGTTTGCAGAGGTGTCAAAGGCGTCAATATGAGAGAATGGGTTAATAGTAATTTTATAGTCATATCATGACATCCCAATAATTAAAGGTGGAGGAAGATCCCACAGATTTTCCATGCATGTGTAAAGAAGAATACTCTGGTAGAATCACTGGCCTACCACAAGCCAGCTGGAAGGCTTCCTCACATGAAAAATCTGAATGCCCAGGCTGAGGGGTTAAGTGATTGTCAATCAAAGACCATAACCACTCAGTCACAGAGGCCCTAATAGTTTTTTAACCTTTCATAACTAGAACTATGCGCGATAGACTAGAAAATACCTCAATTCCGCCTTTGCAACCGATAAAAACAAGATGATATCAAACTCATTGTTTTCCAGCCAAACTGAGGCAAAATTCTTATGAGTAGCAACATGATACAGTTTCATGGAGAACTATCAAACCTATTTTAATTTCCTAATTACAGATAAACCCCTGTAGACTGGAATTTTATTAACCCTTTCCCTTATATAAACGTGTTTTCACACATTTGCAAACAGAGTAGACCCAGATCAGACGGCTCCTAGAGGAGCCATCTGATCAGGGTCTACTCTGTTTGCTTATAGAATTTGATAGATCTGTTACTTTGCTTTCTAAATATCTACAATGTTCCACCTTCCATATTTCTTTGTAAATTTTTTGTCCGGGAATATTCAGTAGGTATCAAAATCTGGAATAAACATAGAACAGGGAAAGGGTTAAAGATGAAATTATATCTTTTTTAGCACGTGACTGCTTAATGCAGGACGACAATCAACAAGCTTCTTTATGGGCATAGACAAACAGTTTTTCCTAATGTCATTGAGACAGTGTAGTGAGTGCCATTTTCATAGTGTCTGCCATGGTTGGTATCAGATGTAAGCATTTCAAAGGGCTGATTAATTTCCCTGTTCTGTGTTTATTCCAAATTTCATTACCTACTGAATATTCATGGACAAATTAGATATACATTGTAATGAAATATGGAAGGTGGAAAATTGTAGACATTTTAGAAAGTAAAGAAACTGATCTTTTAAATTCCATTAGCAAACAGAGCAGACACTGATCAGACGGCTCCTCTAGGAGCTGTCTGATCTGGGTCTTCTCTGTTTGCAGATGCGTGAAAACACATTTATATTAGGCAAAGGGTTGATTTCCCTGTTATAACTTACGAGCTTTAACTGCTATCTCCCTAGGTAAGAGGTATTTGAATGTATTCATGCATCCAGCATCAGAAATAATCCTCTTGGCAAATATGTTAACATCGCCTCCAGATTTGTGCACTGTGACACCTGTAGAGAAGAGAAAACCAGTATTCCAATGAATACTCATGAAAAGAACAGAGCTACAGATAGCGGTGCATATTCAAATACTAAAATCGTCATTTTTCGAAGAGACAATTCTAAAGAGTGTTCACAGCATAGGGTTTGGTGGAGAAATAAAAAAGTTATACTTGAAAATATTTTAATTTACACATCTTATCTGGAGCTCTGAAAAGAATAAAGTATGTATGAACATAAATTAGCTTAACCCTACAGTCCCTCAATATTCATCTAAAAAATAATGACATCATGAATATTAATTAGATTATTTTTTATAATGGCACATGGCCATGGGAATTTCTGGTCATAGTAGAAACAGTATAATCATATCTAAATTATTTGATAAGCAAACAGAGTAGACCCTGATCAGACAGCTTCTTCAGAAGCCATCTGATTTGGGTCTACTCTGTTTGCAAAGGTATAAAAAGGCATATTTATTTATGGAGTATATATCTATAATGGCATAAGAACAAGAATAGCTTCTGCCCTGGAAAAACTCTAGAATGAGATTTATATCATTTCATAAGCAAGTAGAGCAGACCCTGACCAGATGACTCCTATAGGAGTTGTCTGACCTGGATCTTCTCTTTTTGGAAAGGTGTTAAAAGGCATATCTATGGAGTAGACTTATGACTTATGCATGTTATACAGAAATGGTCACCTGCTTGCTCTGGAAATAACAGTTTCCATATTTATTCAAAGCTATAATTATCACCGACTGTGCTTAATACCCCATATATATATATATACAAGTACTTATCAGAGAATGGGATACATTTGGGCCTTTACTCCTTTCTATGCCTTTGCAAATAAGAGTAGACCCAGATCAGATGACTCCTGTAGGAGCTGTCTGATCAGGGTTTGCTCGGTTTGCTTGTAATATAATACAGATATGATTCTTCAGCTCTGCCATAGCCAAACTTTCCTGTGTCCATGTGTTATTGTAACAATTAATGAAATTACTATTCATGATGTCATTAGTTCAAGACATGATTACTCTGTAAGAAAAAATCTGACAGAAAATTTGCAACTATAGTCTCTCGATGACTAAGCTTCTCATAAAGCCTCACTGAAATTCTGTTCAGTAGTTGATTGAGAATTAACCCATTACCTCCTAGACTCCTCCACTACCTTTCAACCCAACATCTTTGAATAAATCTACTAAAAAGGAGCATTTTCTATAAAAAGGCAAATTTTAGACCTGTGAAGTTTTAAAACCAATGAGATAAATTGGAGCAAATGCTCTAATTATCACAAGGGTTTCAAAAATGACTGCTGGAACAGTAAACAAGAGGGCCAGAATGGCCCTGAAGCGCTCACCAGACAACCAGAGGAGAAGATTTTCAAAGTTTTCACTATATGTTTCTATAGAAAACTAGCCGGCACTGGGGCGGGCCAATTTTGACCCCAGGGGAATAATTTAGAAATACTTGTAGGGGACCTGAACATGATGCTATGTGCCAAATATGAAAGCTGAGATTAACCTTCCTGTTTCAGAGAAGAAGATTTTCAATTTTCTCAATATGTTTCTATTGAAAACTGCCCACCCCTGTGGCAGGGCCAATTTTGACCCTAGGGCCATAATTTATATAACTTTTGAAGAGGACCTGAACATGATGCTATGTACCAAATATGAAAGCTGAGAGCCTTCCAGTTTCAGAGAAGAAGATTTTCAAAGATTTCACTATTTGTTTCTATTGAAAACTGCCCACCCCTGGGGCGGGGCCAATTTTGACCCTGGGGCCATAATTTATATAACTTTTGTAGAGGACCTGAACATGATGCTATATGCCAAATATGAAAGCTAAGAGCCTTCCAGTTTCAGAGAAGAAGATTTTCAAAGATTTCACTATTTGTTTCTATTGAAAACTGCCCACCCCTGGGGCGGGGCCAATTTTGACCCCGGGGCCATACTTTATATAACTCTTGTAGAGGACCTGAACATGATGCTATGTGCTAAATATGAAAGCTGAGAACCTTCCTGTTTCAGAGGAGAAGATTTTCAAAGTTTGCACTATATGATTCTATTGAAAACTGCCCACCACTGGGGCGGGGCCAATTTTGACCCCAGGGCAATAATTTATATAACTATTGTAGAGCACCTGAACATGATGCTATGTGCCAATTATGAAAGCTGAGAACCTTCTGGTTTCAGAGGAGAAGATTTTCAAAGTTTTACTATATGTTTCTATTGAAAACAAGGCACCCCTGGGGCGGGGTCAATTTTGACCCCAGGGGCATAATTTATATAACTTTTGTAGAGGACCTGAATATGATGCTATCTGCCAAAGATGAAAGTTGAGATCCCTGTAGATTCAGAGGAGAAGATTTTTAAAGGTTCAAATTGTTGACGACGGACGACGAACGACGGACGACGCACGCCGACGGACAACGGGCGATCACAAAAGCTCACCCTGAGCACTTTGTGCTCTGGTGAGCTAAAACAAGAGGGCCAAGATGGCCCTTAATCGCTCACCTGATTACCATAGATTTAAGATTTTTGCAGGGTAGCCCATGGGTAGGGTCAATATTTAACTTAGGGTCAATATATGAACAATGTTGATAGTGGATCATGAGCAGTGGATCATGAGCAGTGGTTCTGCAGAACAAGATTTTCAAAGATTTAGTATATTGATTTTATCAAGACAATGATTCTGACCAATGAAGATTGGGCTAAAAATGTGCTCTCTAAAGTATTTTTTCTAAGATTTGACCTAGTGACCTACTTTCTATTCCCACCCAACCCATGATCACACTCAACCTTGATATCACCAAGACAAACACTCTGAGCAAGTTTGAGGAAGACTGGGCTAAAAATGTGGCCACTGGAGTGTAAACTAGATTTCTCTAAGATATTACCCAGTGACCTACTTTTTGACCTCACATTACCCACTTTCAAACTTGTCCAAGATTTTATTAGGACAATCATTCTGACCAATTTTCATGAAGATTTGGCTATAAATGTGACCTCTAGGGTGTTCACAAGGTTTTCGTACTATTTGACCTAGTGACCTAGTTTTTAACCCCACATAACCCACTTTCAAACTCGTTTGAGATTTTATCAAGAAAATCATTATGACTAAGTTTCATGAAGATTGGACTAAAATTGTGACCACTAGAGTGTTCACAAGGTTTTTCTACTGTTTGACCTAGTGACCTAGTTTTTAACTCCACTTGACCCACTTTCGAACTCGTCCCAGATTTTATCAAGACATTCATTCTGACCAAGTTTCATGAAGATTGGACTATAATTGTGACTACTAGAGTGTTCACAAGGTTTTTCTACTGTTTGACCTAGTGACCTAGTTTTTTACCCCACATAACCCATTTTTCAAACTCCTCCGAGATTTTATCAAGACAATCATTCTGACCAAGTTTCATGAAAATTGGGCTAAAAATGTGACCTGTAGAGGGTTCACAAGGTTTTCCTACTATTTGACCTAGTGACCTAGTTTTTAACCCAACTTGACCCACTTTCGAACTCGTCCGAGATTCTATCAAGACATTCATTCTGACTAAGTTTCATGGAGATTAGACTACAATTGTGACCACTAGAGTGTTCACAAGCAAATTGTTGACGACACACGACGCACGACGCACACCGCACGACGGACGACGGACATTCAAGTCTCCCAAAAGCTCACCCTGAGCTTTGCTCAGGTGAGCTAAAAACTTACAATAAGCCACAGAAAAAATGATGTGTACATTTAAGTATTGGAATTTTCCCTAATTTCCATTCAGTTTTGTATTGAACATGTATGTGTTTGTCTCCGTTTCAGATTATGTCGCTTAACAAGATATATAACAATAAATTTCAAAACTGCTTTAACTTTCACTGCAAATAAATAATTCCAGAACAAATATATTTTGAATTAAAAAAGTTTTAAACACAAACAATAAGGATAAAAACAAGAGGGCCAGAATGGCCCTGAAGCGCTCACCAGACAATCAGAGGAGAAGATTTTCAAAGTTTTCACTATATGCTTTTATAGAAAACTAGCCGGCCCTGGGGCGGGCCAATTTTGACCCCAGGGCCATAATTTATATAACTTTTGTAGAGGACTTGAACATGATGCTATGAGCCAAATATGATATCTGAGAACCTTTCAGTTTCAGAGGAGAAGATTTTCAAAGTTTTCTCTATATGTTTCTACTGAAAACTACCCACCCCTGGGGCGGGGCCAATTTTGACCCCAGGGCCATAATTTATATAACTTTTGTAGAGGACCTGAACATGATGCTCTGTGCCAAATATGAAAGCTGAGCGCCTTCCAGTTTCAGAGGAGAAGATTTTCAAAGATTTCACTATCTGTTTCTATTGAAAACTTCCCACCCCTGGGGCGGGGCCAATTTGAACCCCAGGGCCATAATTTATATAACTTTTGTAGAGGACCTAAACATGATGCTATGTGCCAAATATGCAAGCTGAGAGCCTTCCAGTTTCAGAGGAGAAGATTTTCAAAGATTTCACTATTTGTTTCCATTGAAAACAGCCCACCCCTGGGGCGGGGCCAATTTTGACCCCAGGGCTATAATTTATATAACTCTTGTAGAGGACCTGAACATGATGCTCTGTGCAAAAAATATGAAAGATGAGAGCCTATCAGTTTCAGAGGAGAAGATTTTAAAGATTTCACTATTTGTTTCTATTCCGAAAACTACCCACCCCTGGGGCGGGGCCAATTTTGACCCCAGGGTCAAAATTAATATAACTTTTGTAGAGGACCTGATCATGATGCTATGTGCCAAATATGAAAGCTGAGCGCCTTCTTGTTTCAGAGGAGAAGATTTTCAAAGATTTCACTATATATTTCTATTGAAAAATGCCCACCCCTGGGGTGGGGCCAATTTTGACCCCAGGGCCATAATTTATATAACTTTTGTAGAGGACCTGAACATGATGATCTGTGCCAAATATGCAAGCTGAGAGCCTTCCAGTTTCAGAGGAGAAGATTTTCAAAGATTTCACTATTTGTTTCCATTGAAAACTGCCCAACCCTGGGGCGTGGCCAATTTTGACCCCAGGGCCATAATTTATATAACTTTTGTACAGGACCTGAACATGATGATCAGTGCCAAATATGCATGCTGAGAGCCTTCCAGTTTCAGAGGAGAAGATTTTCAAAGATTTCAGTATTTGTTTCCATTGAAAACTGCCCACCCCTGGGGCGGGGCCAATTTTGACCCCAGGGCCATAATTTATATAACTTTTGTAGAGGACCTGAACATGATGCTCTGTGCCAAATATGAAAGATGAGAGCCTTCCAGTTTCAGAGGAGAAGATTTTCAAAGATTTCACTATTTGTTTCTATTGAAAACTTCCCACCCCTGGGGCGGGGCCAATTTTGACCCCAGGGTCATAATTTATATAACTTTTGTAGAGGACCTGAACATGATGCTATGTGCCAAATATGAAAGCTGAGAACCTTCTGGTTTCAGAGGAGAAGATTTTCAAAGGTTTACTATATGTTTCTATTGAAAACTTTCAACCCCTGGGGCGGGGCCAATTTTGACCCCAGGGGCATTATTTATATAACTTTTGTAGAGGACCTATAGGTGATGCTATGTACCAAAGATGAAAGCTGAGAACCCTGTAGATTCAGAGGAGAAGATTTTTAAAGGTTCAAATTGTTGACGCGGGACGACGGACGACGGACGACGCACGACGACGGACGACGGACATCAGGCGATCACAAAAGCTCACCCTGAGCACTTTGTGCTCTGGTGAGCTAAAAACAGCTGTACCAATGGAAAGACCAGTGGACAGGTGGACCAACATGATAAGCAAGATAAGGGTTAAGCCTCCACATAGCTGTACCTACCATTTGCCCTGCCTTTGTCATTGACCAAGATCTTTGTGACTGGAGCGTCTACAAGTACACGTCCTTCATATTTCTCAATGACTGGAATGATCTGTAATGCTATTTCACTAGTGCCACCAAGTGGGTAGAAGGAGCCCGGAATGTAGTGGTTGATCAGTTGTGAGTAAGCCAAAATGCCAAGCTCACTTGGAGCAGCGCCTGAGAGAGAGAGAAAGTAAAATACAGAATAAACAGCACCTGAGAGAGAGAAATAAATACAGAATAAATTATCAAAATTGACTGCTAAAAACAAGTCTATAATTCTGGGTCTCATTATCCTTACGTTACAAGTTTTTATGCATATTAATCGTGTACTTAATGAATACTAATGTGAGAAAATGACTTTATTCACTGAATCTTTATATTGGTACATGTATATGAATATGGCGATATTTGCCCGTGGAAAAACTGTAGAATCAGATCTATATTATTGCATTAGCAAAGAGTGTAGATCCTACACCAACAGGAGCTGTTCTGATCTAGGTGTAATCTGCATAAAAATGTGCATTTATCAGGCAAAAAGTTAATTAACCCTTTCCTCCATATGCTATTTTTAGACCAAACCTCTTTGAATTAATCTACCCAAAAGGAGCATTTACTAGAGAAAAGTAAAATTTTAGAATTTTGAAGTTTGAAACCATTGTGATAGATTGAGCATTTGCTCATATAGGAGCAAATGCTCTATTTATCACAATGGTTTGAAGAAGTGGTTATTACAGAGGCATAGAAAGGCATATTTATGGAGGAAAGGGTTAATTTAAATTTAGAATAAGGGAATTTATTGCCACCACAAACTTTAGAAAATAAGATCTAAGGTCTAAAATACTACTTGACATCTCTCTATATCAAATTTAATTAACCCGATACACCATAATTACACCTTTTTATGCCTTTGCAAACTGAAAATACCAAGATCAGATGGCTCCATCTGATCAAAGTCTGCTCTGTTTACTAATGAAATTATAATGGATCTGACTCTACGGTTTCTACCAAAACATCAAATCCTGTGTACATATGTCATTATAAAAAATCACCTAATTTAATATTCATGATGTCATTATTGCTTACATGAATATTGAACATATTTTCCCTCAACCCTTACCCATATCTCCAAATATATAGGAAATGACACTTTTGAACTCTTCATTGTCGGAGATCTGATCCAAGGCATCTTTGACTGAGAGATTATTGAGCCTAGTAAACTTCCTCATGATTAGGGAGTATAGCCCAGTCTTAATTGCAATGTCCATAATTCGCTTTGGCAGCATTTTTGGCAGCATAACACCAAGGAAAGAGCCACGGCAGTCCTAAAACAAACAAAAGAATACATAAGCAATAACATAACTAGGAATTTGTAGCTAGTATCTGGATGCCTCCACTTGTGTATAACTGTATAGCTATGATATATGATGTATAGCTATAGTGTATAACTGTATAGCTATGATATATGATGTATAGCTACAGTGTATAACTGTTTAGCTATGATATATGATGTATAGCTATAGTGTAGAACTGTATAGCTATGATATATGATGTATAGCGATAGTGTATAACTGTATAGCTATGATATATGATGTATAGCTATAGTGTATAACTGTATAGCTATGATATATAGCTATAGTGTATAACTGTATAGCTATGATATATGATGTATAGCTACAGTGTATAACTGTTTAGCTATGATATATGATGTATAGCTATAGTGTATAACTGTATAGCTATGATATATGATGTATAGCTATGGTGTATAACTGTATAGCTATGATATATGATGTATAGCTATAGTGTATAACTGTATAGCTATGATATATAGCTATAGTGTATAACTGTTTAGCTATGATAAATGATGTATAGCTATAGTGTATAACTGTATAGCTATGATATAGTCTATGACAGGTCTATACAGTAATACCCCTCTAATGCGACCAGCAAAAAGGGGCATACTTCACAGTGGCAAAGGCAGGTGGTAGCTTAATGCAGGACAAAAGTTATGCAGAAAGCTCCTATAGGAGCTGTCTGCATAACTTTCATCCTGAATTAAGCAACCAACTGCTTATGAAGACAGCCATGTTTATTCATTAAGTGGTCGCATTAGAGGGGTTCTACTGTAACTCTAATATACCTATTACATATCATAACTAAACCCCAAGTGGGCAAGTTCACATCTGTCAAAGTTTCATGACTCTCTAGTATAGGTCAAATACTTTCGAAGTTACACACAACAAAATAATGTGATGGACAGATCAACATACAAGGCTAAATCTAAATGTTCATACATTTTAATATTTTACTCTATGTTTATGTTTATTCATATAAGAAATAATGAGCAGAGCAGAGCAGTTTGGTGCCTTGAATGAAGTACAGACCAACCTAGCCCTCAACATTGAATGTTATGTAATGGTCCTCTGCTACTATTCAAGAAGTTTTTTTGTTTTTGTCTCAAAACATTCAGTCAATGTGTCAAACAGTTTGTATCTAGACGGATCAGTATTTTATCTAGATCAAAACAGTTAATCTATTTGTACAAGTTTATATGAAATCATCGATAGCATGCAACAAGTTCAGTTGGGCAATAAAATATATGTACTGCAAAGTACTGCACAATAAATACTTGTCAATTCTGTATGAGTGACAAACTCTCATCTATTACACCTGCATTTTTACATCTTGCAACCAGAGAAGACCCAGATTATACACCTCCTGTAGAATCTGTCTGATCAAGATCTGCTCAGTTTACCTAAATATTATACAGAACTGATTCTCTTTTGCTCATCATGACAATGAATGTCCATAATTTAGTATGTTTTAACCCTTTCCCTCATGTAAACGTGTTTTCACGCATTTGTAAACAGAGTAGACCCAGATCAGACGGCTCCTACAGGAGCCGTCTGATCTGGGTCTGCTGTGTTTGCTAATAGAATTTGATTTATCTGTTTATTTGCTTTCTAAAATGTCTAAAATGTTCCACCTTATATATTTCATTTGACTATTTTTAAGAAATGAATGACGTGATCCCGGTGTTCATGAGGTTATGCAACGCATAGCTTTACGAGCAAAGTTAGTGAAGCCCGAAGGGCTTCACGTAAATCTTTGCTCGTAAAGGTATGCGTTGCAAACCTAATGAACACCGGGAGCACGTCATTCATTTCTTATATTTATATTCCATTGTATTTCTTACATTTCAACGGATCGGGTATTGAAATGAACGTTCATGGGAAAATGCAACTTTCTTTTTAGAATAAGGTTATATAAGGACGTTGCAGGGCGAATGTAAATATTTGCTAATGAATATTCAGTAGGTATTGAAATTTGGCCAATATACAGAACAGGGAAAGGGTTAATACATTCCTTGTTGAATATTCATGTGAGTAATAATGACATCATAAATATTCATTAACTGATTTTAAAATGGCACATGTACTCAGGATCTTTTGGTATTGGTCAGATCTATCATAAGCAAACACAGCAGACCTGAACCAGAAGGCCCCTACAGAAGCCATCTGATCTGGGTCTACTCTGTTTGAAAAGGCCGGAAAAGGCATTTATAGGAAGGGAAGAGTTAAATCAAGAAATTACATTAATTAACAGAGCAACAGATAACTGTGCGTACACAAATACTAAAATCGTCATTTCTCCACCAAACCCTATCTTGTAACCCCTCTTTAGAATCGTCTCTTCGAATCGTCTCGATTCTAAAGAGTGGTCACAACATAGGGTTTGGTGGAGAAAAAAAGAAGTTATTCTTGAAAAAAATTTAATGTACGAATCTTATCTGTAGCTCTGAATTAATATTCATAAAGGGTGGAGTCTAGCATGAATATTCATCATGTAAAGGGTTATGTTGCTGCAAAGGGTTTCACTGCATTACCTTCAGCAGTTGCATGTACTTCTTTATAGCTTCTTTCTCAGTGGGAAACTGCCTCTCCAAATTAGCCGCAAACTTCTCAGGGGACCCTGACAGCATGCTGTAGAATTTAGCCTTGTCCGATGGGCCTACAGCTACCTGTAGAACAAAGAGGTATTCCACTCTTGAGATTGTTTACCGGACGTTTCGCTACCCTGACATTATCGCTACAGTCAATTCGCTACCTACCGGGAAGTCATTTCGCTACCCTGACCATTTCGCTACATGTACTTTTCGCTACCTGTTGAATTGCGGCAGTGATTATTGATTCGAGAGTCGAATTTATTAACATAGAATAAATATTTATATTCAGATACCCCATAAAGTTTTAGAAACAAACTCTCATCTGTTTTACTTGTGAAACTTCACATATTCGTTTTTTTCCGAAATGTTGAATGTTGTTGTAACACAGTAAAACTTCACACATTCGCTTAAATATTTTAGAAATGTTGAATGTTGAAAATTATTGTCAAAGAGCTTGGAACCGGACGAGACATAGATTTAATCGATGTCTCATCTGGACTGAGCAGGCTAAGGGTTAAGGCAGGTAAAGATTAAAATTATAATATAACTATACGGCTCAGAAGAATTCACTGTCTGTGAACCGATAATTTTTACATACAAAAGAATTTAAATGAGCCATTAAGTCCATTCCAAAAGAAAGTATCTTTTTAAAGATTTTTCCATACTGTAGAAGTAATAGAAGTACTGTAATATACTCTAGGATCTCTCTGATCTGGATATACAGTCTGCAAATAACACTGTTTTGGTTATGTGAGAAAAAGAATCTGATGCTAGTTGTATTTTAAGATCACATGTTCCTAAACTTACCAAGAAAATGTTGTTAAGCTCACCACGGGCTTGCTTAATAACATATTCTAAGGCTCGTTTAGAAACAGGTGATCTTAAAAGACAACTCGAGACAGATCCTCTATTTCTTAACTTTCTGAAATGGCTACAATGTTCCACCTTCCATATTTCATTATAACTATATTTTCCATGAATATTCAGTAGGTATTGGTTTGGTTTGGTTTTTATTGGATCTTACATCGCTTCAACAATATTTCAGTCATATCACAACATCATCCTAATTGCAGGTGGAGGAAGACCCCAGAGGGTCTTCTGTGCATGGAACACATTGTTTCGTGCACAAAACATCTGGGTAGAACCAACCACCTACCACAAGCCAGCTGGAAGGCTTCCTCAAATGAAAAATCCAAATGTCCAGACCGGAATTTGGACCACAGTGGTGAGGGGCTAGGCAATTGTCAGTCAAAGACCATAACCACTCGGTCAAGGAGGCCCCTAGTAGGTATTGAAATTTGGAATAAACATAAAACAGGGAAAGGGTCAAGGTCTACACTGTCAGTAAAAGGATACAGATGCCCATAGCAATATTGTCTCTTAATCAAGCACTTTTCAAGCACTATATAGTGAAGAAAAAAGAAGTGAATAACTCTGTGGTTAAATTGGTCATAGCACAATTCCCTTCTTTACATACATCTACACATCAAGGTTTTTTATAGGTGCAAGTTTGGAGTAAATCCTCCCATTTGTGTATAAGGAGTTGGACACAGACTGATGTACAGATGGACAAGAATAGTGGGGCATAAAAATACTGAAAATACTGGTGAGTGTCAAACAGTGATTAGTCTTGGCTTTTACTTGGAACTGCTTGGTAAGCTTTAAATACATATACAGTAAAACTCCATATCATGTGACCACCAAAAAAAATGTCTAATCATGGGTCTTTAAGGCAGGTGATAGCATAATGCAGGATGAAAGTTTGCAGAAAGCTCCTACTTTCATCCTGCATTAAGCAACCACCATTTAATAATATTGATGGTCATTCAGAATGTGGTCGCTTTAGAGGTGTGTTAAAGCTCTCGTCAGGTTTTGTACTGTTTTCTATCTATCTGAGTTTATCCTGTTTTGTCCAACAGTGTGACAGTGTAGGACCTGATCACATGCCATATAATTATGTGCTTTAAATGTGACAGCTGACCTGGTTCTTTACTAATTACAAAGCCTAAAACAGACATTTTCATATAGTAGGGCTCATGAATACATGTAATCCAATCCTTTAACCCTTCACTTGCTATTCACGTCAATATACCTACCTGTAAATAGTGAAGACCCAGATGAGACAGCTCCTGCAGGAGCTGTCTCATTAGGGTCTGCACTATTTACAAATTGATTGTGCAACCAGTGCACTCCATAGCAGTGATTGCACTGTAAAATTCTTGTACACAGTGAAGATATATGTAATTATACAACAGGGCATGGGTAAAGAAGGAGAAATGAGTTTTAGAATTCAGCAAGCGAAGGGTTAAGCCCGCATAGGGTCTTATCTACTGACCACGTCAAACTCTGCCTCCATAGGAATCCAATTGACTCCTCCCTCAGTGATCTGGTCAACTAGCACTCGGGTCATGTCTCCATCCATCATCTTACCAATATAGTGAATACCTGAAATGTTCAGTTACACCAACATAGTGAATACCTGAAATGTTCAGTTACACCAACATAGTGAATACCTGAAATGTTCAGTTACACCAACATAGTGAATATCCTAAATAATCAGTAATACCAACATAGTGAATACCTGAAATGTTCAATAACACCAACATAGTGAGTACCTGAAATATTCAATAACACCAACATAGTGAATACCTGAAATATTCGTTAACACCAACATAGTGAATACCTGAAATATTCGTTAACACCAACAAAGTCAATATCTTAATCCTTTCCTCCATAAATACACCTTTCTATGCCTCTGTAATAACCACTTCTCGAAACCATTGTGATAAACAGAGCATTTGCTCCTATAGGAGCAAATGCTCTATTTATCACAATGGTTTCAAACTACAAAATTCTAAAATTTTACTTTTCTTTAGTAAATGCTCTTCATGGGTAGATTCATTCAAAGAGGTTGGGTCTAAAAATAGCCTATGGAGGAAAGGGTTAAACGATCAGTACCACCAACATAGTGAATACCTAAAACAATCAATAACATCAACATTAAGTGGATGCACATTCAATGACATCAAGATAGATGATATCTAAAACATCCTTTAAACATAGAGGACTTAATAATGGTGTTAATGGATAGCTGAACACAGAATCATAAGCCTAAAACTAATGAAACACCAACAAAATCAGAAAATATTCCTTAGGTGGCTGAAAAATATACATAAATGCATGAATGCATGCTCTTGGTGTAATTTTCTTCTAATTTAGGGCATTTGTCCATTGCAAATGAAACCAATAGCATCATAACTATCAATACCACAGTTGTTCTGAAACATTTTCTTGCTTCCCATTCTATAACCACACCTTTGCCCCTCTTTCAACAGATGTATTTGACATATTAACTACAATAGAACCTGTCCTAAGTGGCCATTCATTTATTGAACATAGAAGTATCTAAAAGCAAGTGGTTGCTAAATGCAAGGAAAATGTAAGGCAGAGAGCTTTTTGTCTTATTTTTGATCTGGATAAAGCTATCACCTGCCTTACAAACCCATAATTAGACCTCTTTCTAGATGATAAGATCTGATGGCCGCATTTTCATGCATTTGCAAACAGAGTAGACCAAAATCAAATGGATCCTAAAGGAGCCTTCTGATCAGGGTCTGCTCTGTTTGCTAATGGAAGTTGATAGTTCTGTTTCTTTAGTTTCCAAAATGGCTACATTTTTCCACCTTCAATATTTCATTATAACTATTTTGTCTATGAATATTCAGTAGGTATTGGAATTTGAAATAATGATGAACAGGAAAAAGGTTAAGACAGGTTCTACTGTAGGGCTGTGTCTGAACAAACAGTTCAGCTAAGGACTCACCTGTATCAAACTCATAGCCCTTGTCCACAAAAGTGTGACAGCAGCCCCCGGCTTGGTCATGTTGTTCCAGTACCAGCACCTTCTGGCCTGCACGACCCAGCAGCACCGCTGTTGACAGCCCGCCAATACCGCTACCAATGACAATAGCATCTAAGTTCTCAGGTATCTTCTGGGACTTGAATCCTGCAACAACGAAAGGGAGCATAATTATATAGTAAAACCCTTATAAAAGGGACGTTCAATTTAGTTCAAACATCGGCCTTGCAGGGTGAAAGTCATGCAGAAAGCTCCTCTATGAACTTTCTGCTGATCAGGGTCTGCTCGATTTGCTTATGTAATTATATAGATCTCATTCTACAGTCTCTACCATGGCCACGTGCCATTAAAAAATTAGTCTAATTAATATTCATGATGTCATTATTTTTCTCATAAATATTAAGTAAAGGGTAAATACATATGTAAACAGGGGGATAACCAGATCAAGCAACATCTACAGGAGCTGTCTGATATGTGTCCTCTCTTTTTGCAAAAATGTGAAAAGGTGTTTCTATTATGGAAACATTCACCTTTGTTTGTATCAGTGGAGGGGTGGAGGAAGACCCCCAGAGTCTCTGTGTATGGAACAAATGGCATTGTTTTGTGCAAATAACATCCAATTGAACCATCAACTTACTGCAAGCCAGCTGGAATGCTTCCTAACATGCAAACTCTAAATGGCGAGGCTGTGCTAAAGGTCAAGTACTTCTAAAACTTTATTCAATGAATAACTAGAAGTATCACTAAAGGTGATGAATATACCTGCACTACAATTAATGCTAGAGCTGATAACTCTGGTATGTTAGATACTTAAAGAATGTGTATATCTACACTTTATACAGATATATCAATATATCAACTTTCATTAAATTAGGTTGAACTGTACTAAAGTAAAACCTCTCTATAATGGCTACTAAATTACATCAAGTATTTTGTGTTAAAGACAAGTGGTCACTTAAAGCAAGGTGAAAGTAAAACAGAACGCTCCTATAGGAGAGTTGTTTTACTCTTACCTTGCTTTAAGCAGCCACCTGCCCTATATACCAACTAATTAACACAATTAAAGCCTCCGTCACACTAGACCACGTCCATGAAGACCGCGCTGAACGTGGCATGGTCGTGGCTAGAGCCTGCTGCATACGTACCTTAGACGTGATAAGCACCGGTAGAACGTACTAAGAACCTAATGCGGTCTTTTGAAACGTAAAAGGGACGTATCATTGTCGCAACACTAGCGTGGAAGGGTCGTAGTGAGAACCCGATGGACGTAGCAAGAACGTAGTGACAACCTAGAGACAACGTGATGCGAACGTCACACACTCGTCCACGTCTGCACTACGCGTGTATTGCGTCAATGAGGTTCTTACTAGGTTTTAGCTACGTCATTACTACGACCTTACCAAGTTCTTACCACGTCCTGATTTGACCACGTCCTCGCCACGTAAGTTTTGAACATGTTCAAAGTTCACCCACGTCCTTCACGTCCACGAAGACCATACTGCGTCTTCGCTACGTTGTACACGTTCGCACTGCGTTCTGGCATATTTTTGAGGACGTAGTGGGAACGTGGCCTAGTGTGACGGGGGTATTAGTGGCCGTTAGTGGTTTTACTGTAATTCATTCAAGAAACTTATTTGATACAAGTCCAGGGTCAGATGACTCCTGTATGAACTGTTAGACACTGTAAAGAATGATGTAATGCACATTTATACTTCAAAGAGACCATATGCACATACATTCAGAGTAATCTAATGAAAACTGTCTACACACCATACATATCAGACCTTGGCAACAGTGCAAACAGTGTAGATCCAGATCAAATGTTTGTCATAATTCATTTCTTCTATGATTAATTTTGCTACAAGTTTTTGCTATAATTCAGAAAGATGGAGCCAGTTTTAACTATTAAGCAGCGTAAGGGTCCTGTACTAGCATGCTGATTAATCTCTATCTTTAGCCTGTTATTGGGGAACCCATGATTTCATAAAACTTTTCAACAGTATGGATCCAGATTACATGCTGTGAAACTCAGTATCTCATGAGATCCATTCCATTTTACACTGAGATCATCAAACTTGAAAGATGTGCAAGATAACTTGAAGTGCAGAATATTTTCATCAAGAATAGTGCCAATCATTTACACTCATCCCAATGAACTATTGACACATCCACCCCAATGAACTATACCCATCCAATGTTCTAGATGTGCATAATACATGTGCATATACATGTATAACAACTTAACAGTGACTTTCCTAATGAATACCGGTATTTCATGGCAGATCGACTATATACGTATTATGAACCCTTTCCTCCATAAATACGCCTTTCTATACCTCTGTAAAAGTCCCTTTATGAAACCATTGTGATAAATAGAGCAAATTTTGCTCCCACAGGAGCAAATGCTTTATTTATCACAATGGTTTCAAACTACAAAATTCTGAAATTTTCCTTTTCTCTAGTTAATGCTCCTTTCCGGTAGATTCATTCAAAGAGGTTGAATCTAAAAATAGTCTATGGAGGAAAGGATTGAACTGTTATTTAACCCTTTCCCTCCTACAAACACTTTACCACGCATTTGCAAACAGAGCAGACCAAGATAAGACAGGTCCTGTAGGAGCCATATGATCAGGGTCTGCTCTGTTTGCTTTTGAAATGATATAGATCTGATTCTACAGTTTCTGTATATGATAAAAAAATCCCCTTTTCAAAATACCATTATAAAAATTCAGTCAATAATTATTCATGATGTCAGTATTTCTTGCATGGATATTCATGGAGTAATAGGTAACATAAACAGATCTATGAATTCTATAAGCAAACAGGGTAGACCCTGATTAAATAGCTCCTAATTAACTGGGAGCCTCCTTACCTGGGTCTACTCTGTTGGCAAAGGCATCTATTTGGATAAAGGGATAATGTAATGAAAGGCTAAAGTCAACTTTCATCTGGTGACTGCTACAAGATGTGTAGGGTGTATGGATCTACTGACATACTGATAAAAAAGAATATTCAGTAGGTACTGAAATTTGGAATAAACATAGAACAGAAAACGAGGGCTTGGTGCAAAACTATTCTAACTCCTTCACACAAAGTGAAGGAGTTAGAATAGTTTTGCACCAAGCCCTCGAAAAAGTGTAAATGATAAATATTCATGTGAGAAGACTCCATACATTATTAATATCAATTTAACCCAATACCTCATGAATATTCATGTCAGAAATAATGACATCATGAAAATGAATAGCTAGATTTTATAATGCAATATAAACAAAGAATGCTCTAGCCATAACAGAAACTGTTGAATCAGCTCTATATTATTTCATAAGCAAACAGAGTAGACCCAGATCAGACATCTCCTACAGGAGTGGTTTAGGAGTTAGGGCGTAGAATTTTAAAATTGTATGATATCACTAGTTGTCTCTGTAATTTATAAAGACACTAGAGATGTCATGCAACTGCAAACAGGAAAATAAAATAAATTCAGATTAAAACATTGTTTTATTTCCATCAGCAAACAGAGTAGACCCTGATCAGACGGCTCCTCTAGGAGCCGTCTGATCTGGGTCTACTCTGTTTGCAAACGCGTGAAAACACGTTTATATGAGGGAAAGGGTTAATTAAATAAAGGCCAGAAAAAGCATTTATATGAGGATATAGGGAAGCCTGTTTAGGGAAACCAAGTGAACTAGTTTAATAGCTTTGATAGTACACACATCTTATCTACAGCACTGTATGAAACTAAATTGTGAACTCTTTACTTAAAGTACACGGGCTTTGATTAAACATTTTCAAAACAACAGTTTATATATTTCATCTTTTCAAAACTGTAATCTGCTTAAATTCTAAAACTAAATTTTCTTCTGCTGCTTTTCAAAAATTCAATCTGGATGTCACACACAGTTTAGATCCAGATGTGATGCTGAATTGCTCAGTCTATCTTATCTAGATCTAAATTATTACCAAAGCTTATCGCAAATTCATTCTTAATGTTGAAAGGGTCAAAGGGTATGATCCTTTGAAAATAAACAAAAGTGCAGCTTGTACATGTACCTCAATGCTGATAACTTAACTCGTATCTCCTGATTCAGACCAGACCAACATTTGCCAAACAGCTTGGATCCAGATGAGACGCCAAGTAACCTGGTGTGTCATCAGGATCCAAGCTGTTTGTCAATTGATCAGTAGTTTCTCAAAAGCTTGAATGAATCATAAATGAGCAGAGGTCCAGATTAATAGAATCAAGCATGGGTTTTGTTAAAGACGGGGATTTCTATACCCGAGGTTGGTCTGTTCCAGTCGGAAACGAGCTTTAGCGAGTTTCCGATAGGAACAGACCAACCGAGGGTATAGAACCCCCCGGCTTTAACAAATCCCATGCTTGATTATTTTTCTCGCTGAAATACGCCCTAAAACCAAGAAAATTAACGAATTTTGTGAAGTACTACTTTACATTGCGTAATACGACTTCCGTATCTATTAGCAACAGACCGCAGCATGACTTTAGGCGTGACACCAAATTCTTGCATAAAACGTGCTGTTGCAGTCCCGCTAGACCATGTATTAACAAGGCGATTCTCATGCTCGCGCGCTGTTGTTGACCGGTTTTAATTATACCTATTACGGACCTAAGGTAAACAATGGACGCGAATGTTACAGCGTTTTTGGCCTAAGCTAGGTGAATGCCGGGGTGTGAGTATTTCCAGGAGCACAGACAATGAACTGTTTTTAGTGATAGACATATTGAATGAAATTCCGTGTAAACGGTATTTGATACAATCATGAATTGACGTCGAAAAGAAAACAGTGGCCCGGAAACAGCATAAATCGACGAAGTGTCAAAGAAGTGTATAGTTTTGCTGCCGTAGTTTTGCTTGTATTTTGAAGAATTAAATTGATGCAGGAGAGCAGAAAATTGGTTTTATGCAAGAATAGCGTTAATACACGTTTGTTTTGGGGCAATTACATCTGCAGTGTCCCTCGGGAATGTTGTTGCCCTCGCCCTTCGGGCTCGGGCCAACAACAGTCCCTCGGGACACTGCAGATGCACTGGCACTTGATCGAAAAAGACTATAGTTTATTTATAGCAACTAGTACATTAATACACTATGATATAGCAACTAGTACATTAATACACTATATATGATATAACTATTGTATAACACAACTATAGTCTGTTTCGATCAAGTGCCAGTGTGCAGATGTTATTGCCCGAAAAACGTGTATTAACCTTCTAATGACGTCATTTGTTATGACAACCACAAACGTTACGTTTTGGCGTAAATATAAAAGACTGAGTGACTACAAAACAACGTCTTCGGTTAATTAAATAGGCTTTTAAAGTGTTTATATGATAAATAGAATTTCATATTCGTGCTAATTACTTATATTAATTTCAATTCATAAGGTTGTTGCCTATAGAAATGTTGGTATAATTCTGTAAGAAGTCCTTCTCTTGTATTGATTTTACCCAATCGCGCGTATGAATACACTAGTCACGGGGTGTTCCAGATAAGGGTTTCTAGTACGGCTATTTTTAGTAACTCAGCTTATCTAGCACGACTGAGAAGCGAGAAAAGATGTTTAAAATTAAAACATTTTCAAGAATAACTTCTTTATTTCTCCACTAAACCCTATGTTGTGACCACTCTTTAGAATCGTCTCAAAGAGACGATTCTAAAGAGTGGTCACAACATAGGGATTGGTGGACAAATGACGATTTTAGTATTTGAGTATGCGCCTTTATCTATAGCTCTGAATAAGTAAATATTATTTCAGATAAGAGCTTGAGTATGGTAGATATCTATTTAAACAGCAGGATGAGTGTTAAGATAATAGCAAATTTAAATACCCCCAAGTTAAATACCCCAGAGTTTTCAAATAGACTCGTTCAAAATTCAAACAGGTCAGGCTTATGGTGAATATTATGGGACTTTTCTGAAGAAAAGTGTACCATGACAAACAGTGCAGACCCTGATGAGAGGGCTCCTCTAGGAGCCCTCTCATCAGGGTATGCACTAGCTGTTTGCATTTAGGACATTAGTGACTTAAGATTAATTTGTTAGAATAGCACATGGCCACAGGAATTTTTGTCCGTGGAAGAAACTTTAGAATAACACATTTTTACCTTTATAAAATCATAAGCAAACAGAGCAGACCCAGGTCAGATGGTTCCTATAGGAGCCATCTGATCTGGGTCTACTCTGTTTGCAAAGGCATAGAAAGGCATATTTATGGAGAAAAAGGTTAAGTTTTATTCCATTCTATTCAAAATACACTCATAATGGCTGATAATTTACATCCCCATTATAATATGCCAACATTTTTGGAAGGGCTAGTTAACCCTTCACCTCATGAATATTCATGCGAGAAATAATGACATCATGAATATTTATCAGTTTAACCCATTCCCTCATAGACTATTTTTAGATCCAACCTCTTACCGAAAAGGAGCATTAACTTGAGAAAAGTAAAATTTTAGAATTTTGTAGTTTGAAACCATTGTGATAAATAGAGCAATTGCTCCTATAGGAGCAAATGCTCTATTTATCACAATGGTTTCAGTGGGTGATTTTTGCAGAGACGTAGAAAGGCGTATTAATGGAGGAAAGGATAAATAATGACCAAATGAAATAATGAGTTACTAAGAGTTTTACATGTATCCAACCTGTTTGTAACAATTACTCCATAGATATGCCTTTTAACGCCTTTGCAAACAGTGTAGATCCAGATCAGACAGCTCATACAGACAGCTCCTAATACGAACATGGGAGGTTTTGGCAAACTCGTAGACTCAGATCTATATTGTGTAATAAGCAAACAGATTAGACCCTGATCAGAAGGCTCCTGCAGGAGCCATCTGATCTGGGTCTATTCTGTTTGCAAAGACATTAAAAATTGTACGTATGGTGTAGAGGGTTAAGAACAAAACACCAGAAAACTAATCCTCCAACAGATTGCAGTTTTAGGCCTCATTTGCATTTTAACTCTTTGCACGCTAAGTAATTTTTCGTCTGCAACAATTGTTCTTAAAATGAACTTTCTCTCATTTCTTTACAAAAACATGGTCAAGGTGACAAACAGTTTGGATCCTGATGAGACGCTGCATTATGTGGCGTCTCATCTGGATCCAAACTGTTTGCATACATGTAGGTAATCACAGTTGGCCGCTAGCATGCATAGAGTTAATGTGCATATCAGATGTTAATCCGTAAAATTGCTTTAGAAGCAAATGTTGGCTTACCACATTTAAATCTAGTAAACTTTGAATGAATGATTGACTTTAAAATAGGCATCATTTCATTCAAGAAAGAAATGATGACACAATCTTTAATACTGCTAAAATGATCTAGTATGTCTGGGCGCTGTCACTGATGAATGTTGTAATGACTGCCCAGGTTAACAAAATCAGCAAAATCTTGTGAATGCATAACATCTGTTGATAATGATATAGAGTGTCAAAATTTGTTTACAGTTTCGCCAAATACAATATCATTATCTTGTTACAATTTTGCATGATACTATCGAAAACATCCTGCACAAAATAAAAATCATATACATGTAGAAGTATCCATCTATACGGGAAGTTTAGTAAAGAATTTGGGAATTTTCTAAATCACTTTCACCCTGTATTAAAGAGGAAGTCCCTACAATGAACGCATATTTCAATAATATCATAAAACTTGTTATTTGTTAGACTCAATAATTATTATAGGCTGGGTTCTAATCATGGTTACCATAGCATCTCCTCCTAGACATTTTTTCATGGGTACCAAATCGTTTGTTGGGGTCCTCAGAAGACATTTTGAGCATCCCCCCCCAAAAAAAAACCCACCCTCAATTTTGTCCCAGCTATGTTTTGTTTAACGGTTACCATGGTAACCCCTAGGTATTTTTCGAAACTACCTTGGTTCAGAAAATGCGTCATAACTTTGCTTTCAGAGGAAATAGAAGGACAAAACAAGAACCAAAGTATAGCAGAAACATACAGCCAGAATATGATATGAATTATGTATTCTTATGAATATTAATGAGGAAGAAGAAAAAATGGTTTTATTTTTCGACAAAAGGAGTTTGTTGTTTAGTCTGAGAGGCCTATTAATACACAAGAGTTATAGAATTCAGGTTTAAATGTTTTCATATGATCATACAAAGAAAACAAACCATCTATAAAGCATGTATATATTTAAGCTAATTTGCATTAAACATGCATAATTGAATTAGCAATTTTATATGAGCATTGTATTTAGTATTGTAGAGTGTACTATCATTTCTATTATTTATTTTACGTAAAATATCAAATATTGTACCAAAAAAGACAAGAGCAGAGGATCATTACTTTTTTGCTCCTGAATATTAATGCCATATTTATGAATATTAGTGAGATGTAAAAATAAACACACTTTACTTAAATTAGCTATTCTTCTTTATAATCTGAGATATTTTAGTAAACCAGTACGGAACTTGATACAGACTGAACCAGAGATATTGATCTTCATGTATATAAGCATGTAGCTAATTTCAAAATCATGAATATTAATGAGAATGTAAACTAAAACAGTTGTTGAAAAGTAAGTATTTCTATGGTGTAGTATACATGTATGTGAACAACACATTTCTTGTAAGAAAATGCATCAGAGGAATTGAGCCTCATGCACATGTTTTTCATGATGAATATTAATTTTATACTCATGAATATTAATGAGTATTTTGCAATACAATAGAAAATGTATAGCATCTCAGCTGCAATCTTCAGCTTATGTTTAACCATATTAACCCTTCGCTTGCTATTCGCGTCAATATACCTACCTGTAAATAGTGAAGACCCTGATGAGACAGCTCCTGCAGGAGCTGTCTCATCAGGGTCTGCACTATTTACAAATTGATTGTGCAACCAGTGCACTCCACAGCAGTGATTGCACAGGGAAATACTTGTACAAAGTGAAGATATATGTAATTATACAACAGGACATGGGTAAAGAAGGAGAAATGTTGTTTAAAATTCAGCAAGCGAAGGGTTAACATTGTGTCCACAATAAAGGACATTGGCAAACAGAGAAAACCCAGAACAGAGGGGTTTTATAAGACTCCTTATAAGATATGTTTCGCTCACCCTCACCATCTCACACTTAACTGATTCTCCCCTGCATGCTCACTATGCACGTGAACATACATACAAGTGTAAATGTGAACATACAAACATGTACATAACATATTTGGGATTCATACAGGGAAACTATGGTCTAGCTACATACTCCCCTGTTTCTTTGAAATGACATTCACAAACTAGTGTAACTGCTTTGATGTACATGATTGTATTTAAACTGGTATATCTAAAACAGTGTAAAATAACTAGAATAACAGTACATAGCTACTAACACTGTGTGCAAGGTATGAGCTTTGTAAACTATCATGTAGAAAACATGAGCTTTCTAAACAACTAAACAGAAAGAATTAGTGCTTTCTAAACTGAAGGGCTATGCAGAAAGAATCAGCTTTCAACTACTATACATACTCCGTTATGCAGAAAGCACAGACCTTTGAACAATATAATTGATCCTGGAAACTGAATGCAGAAATAGAATCTACATTAATCTAATTCTAAGGCTGGATTCCCAGCTACACCTGGCCACATTATTCTGGTTAAGAAATACAAGTAAACTATAATTAATAATAATATTCTACAACTAGAGGTTTTTGTCAAAAAAACGGATGTCTTCCCTCTAATAAAAACAATATGTAAAGGGAAATCACTAAAAATGTTATGGTCTTGATAAATGATACTTCCCCTCATTATGCGTTTTCCACACTACATTTTTCAAGAAGAAAATGATAACAGCTAATAACTCCAAAAATACTGATACCAGATTTATGGCCCTTGTGCATGACACTTACTTTCATCATGCTCTTTCCAAAAATAAAATGTCATTCCAATAGCATCAGTCAAACAGGAGGCCAAAACATGTAACAAAGGGCAATAACTCCAAAAGTATTGAAGCCAGAATTATGGCCCTTGTTCATGACACTTTCTCTCATCATGCTCTTTCCATGTATGAAGTTTCAATACGATGGCAAGAGCCATGTAGGAGTTATCGTCCGGACAAGAAAGAATTAAACAAATGTACAAGGGGCAATAACTCTAAATTTATTGAAGCTCGAGTTAAGGATCTTATGCATGACACTTTCTCTTATTATGATCGTTCCATGTATGAAGTTTAACTCCAATGGCATGTGTCACATAGGAGTAATCATCTGGACAAAAAATTGTGATTGTTTTTACAAAGGGCAATAACTCCAATATTAGTGAAGCCAGAGTTATGGACCTTGTGCATGACACTTCATCTTGTTATGATCTTTCCATATATGAAGTTTCAATCCAATGGCATGAGCCATATAGAAGTTATCGTCCGGACAAAAAAGTGTGATTTTTTTTTACAAAGGGCAATAACTCCAATATTAGTGAAGCCAGAGTTATGGACCTTGTGCATGACACTTCCTCTCGTTATGATCTTTCCATATATGAAGTTTCAATCCAATGGCATGAGCCATATAGAAGTTATCGTCCGGACAAAAAAGTGTGATTTTTTTACTAAGGGCAACAACTCCTATATTAGTGAAGCCAGAGTTATGTACCTTCTGCATGACACTTCCTCTCGTTTTGATCTTTCCATATATGAAGTTTCAATCCAATGGCATCAGGCATATTGAAGTTATTGTCCGGACAAAAAATATATGTTTTACAAAGGGCAATAACTCCAATATTAGTGAAGCCAGAGTTATGGACCTTGTGCATGACACTTCCTCTCATTATGCTCTTTCCATATATGAAGTTTCAATCAACTGGCATCAGGCATATTGAAGTTATTGTCCGGACAAAAAATTATGATATTTTTTACAAAGGGCAATAACTCCAATATTAGTGAAGCCAGAGTTATGGACCTTGTGCATGGCACTTCCTCTCGTCATGATCTTTCCATATATGAAGTTTCAATCCAATGGCATGAGCCATATAGGAGTTATCGTCCGGACAAAAAAGTGTGATTTTTTTTTACAAAGGGCAATAACTCCAATATTAGTGAAGCCAGAGTTATGGACCTTGTGCATGACACTTCCTCTCGTTATGATCTTTCCATATATGAAGTTTCAATCAACTGGCATCAGGCATATTGAAGTTATCGTCCGGACAAAAAGTGTGACAGACAGACGGACAGACGGACAGACAGACAACTCTCACGAAAACAATATGTCTCCCCCATATAAATATGGGGGGAGACATAATAACTGATCACAATACAGCAAATTAATCCAATTACAGCTTCCAAATGTATGATTAAATACAAAATGAAACAACATGTGTCAGACCTGCATACATTATAGAGCCACATATGAAGTAAACTGATATTCATGTTACCTGTAAGCTAAAATAACTGATGTTAAGCTCACACAAAATCCGAGGAATCAGTATTGCAAGAATTGCCCCATACAATCTCTGAATCTGGGGATACAACCACTGCCCATAACGGTCAGGAACTTTCTTGTTATGGATGGGCCTCCAAGAAGGTAAACTAGATGGAGGAGCTTGGTCTTGGCTTTGGAATGGATCCAGGACCAAGTTTGAACCTGGATCTAGAACAGTGGAAAGGTGAGATCTGATCAATGTTTGGAACTGAGCCAGGGCTTTGATCTACAGAGAAGTTGTTGCCCGAGACAGATACAGGACTTTGGTCAAGATCAGAACCTGAAACTGCATGGATTATGACTATGAGTAAAGAAAGGGGCAGAACCAGAAATGGTATCAGGATTAAGAACAGAGGCAGAACCTTAAACTGGATCAGGACTAGAATGAGAGATAGGATCCAAATTAAGATCCGAGACAGAATCAAGGGCACCACTCTGGCTGTTGTTGCTTCGAACTTGGGTGCTGGATTGCCTCTAAGGACCATGGGTCAAGCTACCTGTCAGTCTGTTACCAGGTGTCTGACTAGTGGTTCTCTGTTTTCTCCTCTAGGGAATACTGTGAACTTGGCTCTTAGGGCTCTCTTCCCCGGAACTCAACTCAGGCTATACTTGTCTGGGTCTTTGGGACTTTTGAGGACCAGACTGAGACGGAACTCTAGGCCTGGTCCTTGGACTGCAGGGTTGCTCAGCTGGCACACAGTTGAAGGGAAAAAGAAGATTCATATGCAATATCTGGTTCTTAGATCCATTTTCTGGCCTTACCCAACAAACGATTTGGTACCCATGAAAAAAAAGTCTAAAGGGGGTGGGGGATGCTATGGAAGGGCTCAAGCAAGAGGGTGGTCTGGGAGAAAAAGTCTTGCTAACCCTGTTTTGACCTGAGGTGTAGGTTTTATTATATAGAACATAGAGGAAGATACAAAATCAGGACCAAACTACTTCCGCAATGTCACTAAACTTCTCCCTAATGGAGAGCTCCAGCTTGAGCCCTGCTACGGTAAACATGATTAGGACCCAGCCTATTATGAAGATTGTCAATTTATTTACTTACATGTATATTGAAAAATGCCTGCGTGATACAAAATAAACCGTTTTCATCGATACTTATAATTTTTGTTCTTCAACAAAATATTATTGGCCTTTCTCTACATGTAACAGTTAATGTAACTAAAACAAGACCAGGATAAATACTAATACATTGCTGAATAACATCAAATGTATGAAAGTAATGGGTCTTCTTCTGTGTTTATTCTATGGGTTTTCTTGCAATATACTTCTTTTCAGCATATAAACAAATGATTTATGTAATTGTAAGGCATTTTTAAAACACGTTGCAAGTAGAGACTATCACTAAGTCTTAAAGGCGTCACTCTTTTGGGAGCTTTCTGCATGACTTTCACCCTGCATTAAGGTGTCACTCTTTTGGGAGCTTTCTGCATGACTTTCACCCTGAATTAAGGCGTCACTCTTTTGGGAGCTTTCTGCATGACTTTCACCCTGCATTAAGGTGTCACTCCTTTGAGAGCTTTCTGCATGACTTTCACCCTGAATTAAGGTGCCACCTGTCTTACAGACTGGCATTGATGCTAATTTGAATGTCCAGTTTAGAGGACAGTTTCTGTGGAATATTCTGCATAGGTTATGCTGCAAAATTAACTTTTAAATTAATGTCATTAAAAAAGCTGGTGGATATTTCATCAGCAATGGTTGGGTTTTTTTCAGTATAGCATGTATACATTTTAGTACATGTATAATACAAATATTGAAACAATATAACCATGATGAATATTCAAGTAAGAAATAATGACATCATGAATTATGAATAATGACATCATGAATTAGAAAATAAGTTGGAATTTTATAATTGCATATGGGCCAGCTGGAATATGTTAGATTAATAGAATCAAGCATGGGGTTTGTTAAAGACGGGGGTTTCTATACCCGAGGTTGGTCTGTTCCAGTCGGAAACGAGCTTTAGGGTATAGAACACCCCGGCTTTAACAAAACCCATGCTTGATTATTTTTCTCGCTGAAATACGCCCTAAAACCAATTAAATTAACGAATTTTGTGAAGTACTACTTTACATTGCGTAATACGACTTCCATATCTAATAGCAACAGACCGCAGCATAACTTTAGTCGTGACACCAAAATGACGTCATTTGTTATGACAACCACAACGTTACGTTTTGGTGTAAATATAAATGACTGAGTGACTACAAAACAACGTCTTCGGTTAATTAAATAGGCTTTTAAAGTGTTTATATGATAAATAGAATTTCATATTCGTGCTAATTACTTATATTAATTTCAATTCATAAGGTTGTTGCCTATAGAAATGTTGGTATAATTCTGTAAGAATTCCTTCACTTGTATTGATTTTACCCAATCGCACGTATAAATACATATAGTCACGGTGTGTTCCAGATAAGGATTTCTAGTACGGCTATTTTAAGTAACTCCGCTTATCTAGCACGGCTGAGAAGCGAGAAAGTTCAATCTGGAGCTCTCAGATAAGATGGGAGAATCTTTGGTTCTGAATTATTGAATTTGTGTCATACTTTATGTTCTATGCATCTAAACTGTCACAAAGCTTTTAATCTTTTCCTCAATGAATATTCATATAAAATAATGATATCATGAATATTAATTAAATTAATGTGCTATAATAGCACATGGACACATGATTCTTTGGCCAGGGCAGAAACTGTAGAATCATATCTATACTATATCATGAGCAAACAGAGCAGACTCTGATCAGACGGCTCCTATAGGAGCTGTCTGATCTGGGTCTACTCTGTTTGCAAAGGTGTAGAAAGTATATTTATGGAGTAAAGGGTTAATAAGGCGAAGTGTAAGAGAAAGATAAGAAAGAATATCTATTAGTCTCTAGATGACATTTAAATGTAACTATCATCTAAGAGACTCTCTCTTAGAATAAGTGCTGAGGCCCAGATAAGATGCGTAAATTAAAAACTTTTCAAAAATAGCTCCTTCATCTCTCCACCAAAGCCTGTGTTGTATCAAAGAGATAATTCTAAAGAGTTGTCACAAACTCACAATATAGAATGGAGAAATAGAGAAATGAGTATTCTAGTGTTTGTATAATGCACCCTATCTTTTGCTCTGAAGCCAAAATTTATCATGTACTGGTACTGAGATGATAAAAGTATAGAGAACTGAAAAACAAGCCAGGGGCTGCTGTCACACTTTTGTGGACAACGGCTATGAGTCTGATACAGGAACTTTCTAAAGCTCTTATAGGAGCTTTTTGCATTTCTTTTGCTCTGCATTAAGCAACTACATGCTTTTTAAGACCCCTATGTTTAGCCCATTTGGATTCCCTCATACTGTCACCTTTTGATGCCTCTGTAAAGGTCACTCTCTGAAACCATTGTGATAAACAGACTATTTGCTCAATAGGAGCAAATGCACTATTTATCACATTGGTTTTAACACTAAACAATTCTAACATGTTCGTTTTTTCTAGTAGATAAGTTCATTTCAGTAGATTTATTCAAAGAGGCTGGGTCTAAAAGTAGCTGATGAGGTAAAGGGTTAATAAATGAATGACTGCCTCGGTCAAGTTTTACTTGCATAGGTATCATAGTGTGCAAAGAGTTAAAAATACCCTACCAAATGATTGGTACATTGTAATTGGGACAAACACAATTAAAACTTGTTCTCAAAAGTGACCTATAAATTTATACAGACAGAACTAAAATTATCATGCAATAGATGTATATAAAAAGATAAAAAAAAGATCATGCAATTGATACATGTAAAAAGATAAAAAGGTTATCTGACCTAAATCAGGTCTTGCCTTTAAGCAAAAAAAACACATATGGGTATTTCTTGATGGATATGTACTTTTATCAAACATTTTATTTAACTCATGCAAAATATAATAAAACCAGTTTTAACCCTTACAACGCTGACTATTCCAAAATTCAAACTGGTCAAGCTTATGGTGAATATTTAGGGATTTTTCTAAAGAAAAATGTAACATTACAAGCAGTGTAGGAGCCCTCTCATCTGGGTCTACACTGTTTGCAAAGGACATTAGTGACTGGTGTCCCGCACAGTAAGGGTCAAACGACTTGTATATGAATAAGAGCACCACATGCAGACGCCAAAGGTAAGGGTTATTGCAACCTTTTCCCTGTTGAATATTCATGTCAGAAATAATGACATCATGAATATTTATTAGCTGAAATTTTATAATGGCATAATGTACACAGGATTTTCGGTATATGTAGAAACTAGAGTAGATCTATTATAATTTCAAAACCAAACAGAGTAGACCCTGATCAGACTAATCCTATGAATGATCTGATCTGGGTCTAGTGTTTGCATTTAGGTATGAAAAAGCATTTATATGAAGGAAAAGGTTATGTTATGACCAATGATTAACACATTCCCTCAGAGGCTATTTTTTTACCCAACCAATTAAATAAATCTACCAATTTAATTGTGTAGTTTTGAAACCATTGTGATAAATGGAGCAATTGCTCCTATGGAGCAAGTGCTTTGCTTTTATCACAATGGTTTCAGAAAGTGACTGTTACATAGGCGTCAAAAGGCGTCAATATGAGGGAATGGGTTAAAAAACGGTTGACCAAATCTACAAACATATCCATTTGTTATTTTACTACATGTATTAAACCTTTACTCAATGAATGTAAGAAATAGTCACACCATAATTAATAATTATAGATGCCATTTTTATAATGGCAAATAAACACATGAAGTTTTGCATATTGCATATACTGCAGCGTCAGATCTACCAAAGACCTATGATAACACATGTGTTATCATAGGTCTTTGGATCTACATTATTTATAAGTTTGTGACACTGCATCTTCCAAATCTGCCTTCCCAAGATGCACTCACACAATTTTAAGACCTATCATAACAAAGATAAGAAACTACATGTAGATGTATAACGCTAGGAGACCTTAATACTGATAGGTGGTTTGGGTCTTGGCATAAAACATTTTTATTTGTGAACAGATTTTAACAATTAATGTACCATATTGTAGCTGAATAACTAAGAATAAGTGCTCTACACAATGATATGCTTATATTTCCTGAGCTTTTAATATCATCCGAGATACATGTATTTGCAAAAGTGACTGTTTCATTTGGTACATTCTAAGAATCATACCTTATTTCGGCACGTGGCAAATTCTTATATTTTATAAACTACTGAAAAATAGAAGTTTTATCTGTGCATAGATAACAATTTTATTAATAGTTTTATAACCATTTTCCAATTCAAGTATATCATTTTATTTTGAAGAAAGTATGCAAATCTTTAGAAATCTAGATTTTTAATTGCAAACTAAGGTAAATTTTCATCAAAATACATGTAAGTAGATTGCAAATCAGACAGGTGGATCGGGTCAGATTTAGTACCATATTGTAGCTGAATAAAAGCTGAAAAAAAAAGGGGGGGGGGGGGGCGATTCCACAAAACAATGCTGGCTGGAAAGAAACTGTGTTGGTTACGAGGACGATTTCTTGCACGAGATTTGGCAGTATTGTTGTGAGTTGCCTCTTGTGGTTCTAGCAGTAAGAAGCGGAGAATATGGTGTGATGTCAACGAAATTGTTTAGAATCTTGAACAGCATGGTAACTCTAGTGATATCCTGTCTGCACTGTAAGGTGTCCCAGTTTAATGCATTTAACATGTTGGTCACTGCTTTCGCATGAGTAGTCATTGTTGACGAATCTAGCTGTGCATCTTTGGACCATTTCAAGTGAGTTTATGTTACTTGAGGTATACGGTGACCAAACCTGTGAAGCGTATTCTAATACTGGCTGTAGGCTGTGGACTTTGCATTTTGAGGACTGGAGCGAATATTTCTACGAAGGAAAGATACAGTTGAGTTTGCTCTTTTAGTGACGTTTTTGACATGGTGTTTCCAAGAAAGATCTGGTGTGATAGTGACTCCTAAGTATTTGGCTCTGTCAGTTGATTTCAGTTCTGTGTGGTGGAGATGGTAATTATGGATGATGGGATTTCTTTTAGTAGTTATGCGGATCACCTCACATTTATCTGGGTTGAATGCCATTTTCCAGCCGTGCTCCCAGTGCTGTAAGTTGTTATGGTCCTCCTGTAATTCACTTGCATCGGCTTGGCTTTTAATGTTTCTGTATAGCAGGCAGACATCTGCAAACATGCACACAGTAGACTCAACTTTGGAAGGCAGGTCGATGATGTACGTTAAAAAGAATAGTGGAACGAGAACAATGCCCTGTGGAACGCAAGAGGTAACAGGAGAGATATCTGAACTAGCACCATCAGTTACAACATGTTGTGTCCGACCAGATAGATTGTACCCACTTCAGCAAGGTGCCTCTGATGCTGTAGTGCTCTAATTTCAGTAGCAGATGGGTGTGGGCCACTTTGTCAAACGCCTTGCTGAAGTCTAGTAAGATTGCAACTGTTTGTTGGTTTTTATCCAGATGCTTTGCCAGATTTCTTATTCCTGAGCTTTTAAATTCTTACAAGAAGAGATATTTGCAAACGTGACTTAGCGTGATTTGGTACATTCATCACAAGATGTTTGGTGATTTGCCTATGTTTCTTATCAGAGTATGTTCATACAGTAGGTCTTTGACCCACACAAGAAATTTTGGAAACCCTAACCCATGTAGTTTAGGAGATATTCACATGGACTAAAGTCCAGACGGAAGTACCGAGTGAGAGAGTGCAAACTTACTAGTTCACATTTGTGTACTATAAATGGTGATATGATACTGATATCGAGCTACTTTCGGTTTTAACAATATCCCGGCAGAGACTGTAAGACGGCAACTGTCACAAAATTAGCATGCTGTCTTACAAGGTCATTAATGAGACTACAAACTTACAGACTTATAGTCCCCCTCTGGTGACATGTGTGAATTGCATGCGATATGTTTGGCATACTATACCTCTTCACAGACAAAAAAATCTTCAAGCGAAATCTCCAGCACCCGTTGTGACTTGTCTAATTAGAAATTTACACAGGGGGCCATTTCGTGGGTCTACATGTACATGGTCTAAAAGGTAAAAAAAATTGATTGGGTCGATTTAGTGTTATATACAAGGGGTCTAACTACCCACTTGCAAATTTCACGACCGATTCGAAATAACGCCCAGTTTTGGACAGCCAAGATGGAATAATTTGAAAAGTACAACCTTGGTCCCAGCTCCACGTTCGTACCAAACATTAGTGGTAATTTTATCTTGGTAGTCCAATACCGGGCGTTATTTCAAATCGGTCGTGAAATTTTCGAATGGGTAGTTAGACCCCTTGTATATAATATAGCACTTAATCGACCCAATCAATTTTTTGGACCTTTTAGACCATGTAGACCCACGAAATGGCCCCCTGTGGAAATTTACATAATCCAAGATTCCATCTTATCCTTAAAACCCACATTTACCCGACGTGTCATGAATATGTATTGTTAATTTCTACAATATACTTACTTTGTTTCAGCACTTTGTTTCTTAACGAATGGTCTGTCACTAAGGGCTTTGGTGGTTTCACGTAATGGGCCCCGAATGGATTCCGCCCTGGTTTTGGTCCAGAAAACATTATCGAAAGTGCATAAATGAAACAGTATATCAAGAACATTACCACCAAAATTGATGGATGTTCACTCAAAAAGGTGATTATCGTTCCAAACACCATCCTGAAACTTAATGTCCGTCGAACAAAATCGACGGTTTCTATCACTATAAACAGGTACCCCCTAAAAACAGCCTTTGGACTCAGATGGCAAGTGACATTCAAGCGTCTATAAGACCCTTCAAAATGACCGAATCACAAAAAGCTTGGAGTCTTCGTCTTACGATAAAGTAAGTCTAACGACAATATGTAAACAAACAGACGGGTGTAATTCGTCAGTAGCGAATATCGTTTAATTTACAGATATAAGAACAGTTCTTTGACTATGGGTGATGGTTACTTAGAAGACTTTAGAAAAGAGTGGAAAAAAGAACTGTCGTCTCAAAACAATGAAAGTTTGCCAGGAAAATGTAGTGAAAACAGACACCAGAAAACTGAAGTCCCATCTTGCTCTGGCTCAAATGAACAGCAACATGAGCAAGCAAATGAGCATGGAGTACCTTCGCAAGATTCGTTGGGTTCACGTGAAAATTGCAACAATATTATTTCAACATGTTATACACAGCCTGAGTCCTGTTATTACTCATTTTCAATTGTTGGAAAACTTTTGAACAGCAAAAACTCAGAATCCAAACTCTCTGGCTATGGACAAAGTAAAACTGCCTCTCATTGTGAAAAAAGGAAAATTAGTACGGACTCAAACAGAATGAGATACAAAAAAACCAAATTTACAGACTTAAAGTATATATTTACAGAACGACAACAGGCAAGAGAAGTTATGTCGGATGAACGGTTGCTTGACCGGCTGATTGCTGATATTGTAAGATTCTAAAGCTTTATCAATCCATTACTCCATAGAAATGCCTTCTGACACCTATACAAACAGAGTAGACCAAGAACATATAACTAATGTAGTAGCCATGTGAGCAGGGTCTGCTCTGTTTGCTAATGACATAATATAGATCTGACTGCAGTTTCTGTCATGGCCAAAGTTTCCTGTGCCTTTATAAAACTATCGGTAATCAAAGTAATTTCAATGATGTCTACACGGACATCAAATGGTATGTTTATAAGTGGTCTGTTTCTACCCCTAGTTCACATTTGTGTACTCTAAATGGTGATATCGAGTTACTTTCGGTTTTAACGATATCCCGGCAGACGGCAACCATCACAAAATTAGCATGCTGTCTTACAGCTCGTTGATGAGACTATTTCTAACCCAGGCCACGGACTTATCAATCACCCCTTGTACATTGTCTACCAATCCATCTGTCAATCCAACCGAATCCGGGTCAAGTCGGCCTGGGTCAAGTCGGCCGGGTCAACTCGGCCTGTTTTAGGGTGGGTCAACTCGGCCCGTCTCAGTCGGGTCAACTTGGTCCTTTGCCGATCGTCAATTAAAGTTTATAAACTGCAGCAAATATTAAGATCCTGATCAATGGGCTCCTTGAAGAATTTAGACAAAGTTTGCACATCTTTTTGCCAGTAATAACCCATTGAATTTAGCGGATGAGAACAATGGTGACAAGTATGTTGCATGAGATTAACGAATAAAACAGTTGACATTTATTAATCAGGTTAATTAGATCAAACTGATAAGTCAAAGGTGTGAAAATGAGCGGCATCAATATTTTAGAAGTGAAATTAAGTATTATTGTTTATCTGTTTCATTTATTGTCTGTAAATTAGAACAATTTATGCGAGTGGATGGATGTAATGAAATGTTATTTTGGATCCGCTTGTGAGATCGAGTTACTAGGAATTTCATCAAGATCTAAACTATTTGCAAAGATATCACCATATTTGGGTAACGGTTTTGGCATTGTATTTGTATCGTGCATCTATAAAGTGCTTCTTTTTTCTGATTATTGTTGTATATTAATGTTGCTTAATCCTGAGAATGAAGTGGATGAAACTGCATGATCATGGTACGCATCCTTATCTGTTACTCAGAAATTTCCATATATGTTCATTGGTATTTGTAGTATCGGGTATCTCTAGGGAGCAAAATATTAAAGTCATTTAAAATAAAGAATATACCAATAAAATGTAATTATGAAATAATATTTGCGGGCCGACTTGACCCAGGCCGAGTTGACCCGGCCGACTTGACCCGAGGCCGATTTGACTCAAGGGCCTAGGTGACCCCAGGCTGAGTTGACCCAGGACCATCCAACCATCACTCGATCTTTTTGTGTCATGCTTTACTAAGAAATATTTGACCCTGAGTGATGCAATTTTACAGGATTATTAAGCAGCATATGCTGTTAATTAAGCACATACATGGTGTAATTTTTCGACCCAGTACAGATAGAGACTTGATATTTGGCATGCATATGTATCTCATTGAGCCGCATATTTTAAGGGTGAAATGTCAAGGTCAAGGTCATCCTTCAAGGTCAAAGGTCAAATATATAGTTCAAATCACCGACTTTAACATTGACCATAACTTTTGAATCAGTAGAGATAGAGACCTGATATTTGGCATGCATGTGTATCTCATGAAGCTGCACATTTTGAGGGGTGGCATGTGATGGTCAAGGCCATCCTTCAGGGTCAAAGGTCAAATTGTCTGTTTGTTGTCAGTAACTTTAACATTGTACATAACTTTTGAGCCAGTACAGATAGAGACTTGATATTTGGCATGCATATGTATCTCATTATGCCGCACATTTGAGGGGTGAAAGGTCAAGGTCATCCTTGAAGGTCATAGGTCAAATATATAGGTCAAATCACAACTTTAACATTGGTCATAACTTTTGAATCAGTAGAGATAGAGACTTAATATTTGACACGCATTTGTATCTAATGAAGCTGCACAGTTGAGGGGTAACATGTCAAGGTCAAGGTCATCCTTCAGGGTCAAAGGTCACCAACTTTTATTGGCCATAACTTTTGAACCAGTAGAGATACAGACTTGATACTTGGTAATTGCATGTGTATCTCATGAAGCTGCACAGTTGTAGGACTGACATGTCAAAGTCAAGATCATCCTTCAGGGTCAAAGGTCACCAACTTTAACATATTGGCCATCATGTTTGAACCATTATAGAGACATACTTGATATTTGGTATGCATGTGTATCTAATAAAGCAGCACAGTTTGATGGGTGACATGTCATGGTCAAGGTTATCCTTCAAGGTCAAAGGTCACTGACTTTAACATTGGCTATAATTTTTTAACCATTAGAGATACAGACTTGATATTTGGTATGCATGCTTATCTCATGAAGCTGCACAGTTTGAGGGGTGACATGTCAAGGTCACCCTTCAGGGTCAAAGGCCATATCAGGGGGCATAGTATTTCACAAACACGTCTTGTTTTATATGTAGATTCATACAGTATTGGCAGAATTATGGTCCTTGATATAGTGAACTATCGCCCTAAAACTTTTTAATGGGATTTATCCAATGTTGATGGAGTTATTGCCCTTAAATTTTTCACAAAGGTGAAAAGTGGGAGTGTTTTCACATCCTACAGATAGATTTCTAGTTCATTTATTTGTCCAATTGTTCATCTCTTCATTAGTCAGCCTTGTTAACCTGTTACCTCATAGGCTATTTTTAGATACAACCTCTTTGAATATATATACCGAAAAGGAGCATTAACCAGAGAAAAGGAAAATTTTAGAATTTTGTAGTTTGAAACCATTGTGATAAATAGAGCATTTGCTCCTGTAGGAGCAAATGCTCTATTTATCACAATGGTTTCACAAAGTGACATTTACAGAATGATCAAAAGTCATCAATATGAGGGAATGGTTTAATAAGAAAGCCATGGGAAAGTATGTAATACTGAAGCCTTCGTCTTACAGATCAGTGTAATGATTGAATTATCTATAATATATAAGTAATGTTTTACAACAACAGCAGCGATGCATCATTTTTAATTAACTTGTGAATTTTGCAGGACGAAATCACAGAAATTCCTTTCTTTGATATCTCAATTCCACGAGAGGTTGCTATCAATATATTCCAGTACCTTGGAATGACTGACCTTTGTCACTGTGCACAGGTATGTTCTTTAAGTAATAATTGTTTGGGTTTTTTATTTTATATTTTACCAATTTTACATAAAACTGCAGTTTGAATGTTTAAATTTTAAATTGGACATTTTGCATACTTTTATGTACAGTATATAAATCTACAATTAATTGGTGTTTATAGAATCACTATGTATACCATTTTCATATTGTCACATTAACCCTTCACTCCAATAAATATGCCTTTGCAAATTTAACAGAGAATATTGGTGAATTTTTGGTCAATTTCCTTAACTCTTTGCATACTAACAGAGTTAATTTTTCTTTTACATTTCTCTACTAAGATACAATGAAAGTGTCAAACAGTATTGAACCTGATGAGGCACCAATTGTTTGAATCTAGACTGTATACTCAATAAGATTCGTAAATTAAAACATTTTCAACAATAACTTCTTTATTTCTCCACCAAACCCCATTTTGTGATCACTCGTCAAAATTGTCTCTTCAAGACAATTCTAAAGAGTGGTCAAAACTTAGGGTTTGGTGGAGAAATGATGATTTTAGTGTTTGAGTACACACCTTTGTCTGTAGCTCTGATACTTTATAAATATTTGACTGTTAGCATGCAAAGAGTTATGGATTACTAGTATCTTTTCATAATTCTGTGAAAATGTCAGGTGAGCAAGAGTTGGCAGAGTTTGGCAGAGGATGAGTTACTGTGGTGTCGAGTGTGTCACGGACTGGGTAAGGAAACACTGTATACAACAAGAGAGCAGAGAAACTGGAAACAGATAGTAAAACACAACATCCAGAGGCAGAGACTACTGGTGACAAACTGGAAAGTAAGTGCAGCAAACCCCTCTAAACTGGACATTCAATTTAGTACTATAAATACCGGTTTTGGAGACAGGTGACAGCTTTATGCAGGTTGAGGAGCTTTCTGCATGACTTTCACCCTGCATTAAGCAGTCACCTGCCTAAAAGTGAGGTTTTACTGTATCACAGAGCTGTACATGAAAAGGGTACAGATCTTCGTAAATCTTTTATTTCACAATCAAACCCTGTCGAAAAGGTGAACTGGTGAGAACCAAAAAGATAGGATTAACAGAGAAAAGTAGAAAATGATTTTATAGATTTTCTATTAAATACATAAACACATCTTATCTAGAACTTTAATGTTAGCTTACACTTAATCTTTATACATGATGAATATCCATGGCACCCATGCAAGACTTTGCTCATTATGGATATTAATTGACTTGATTGAAAATTTATTGCCATAGCAAACATAATCAGATTTGTAACAAAATTATTGCCAAACAGAGAAAACCTTGCTAAAACAGCTGTTACAGGAGTTGTCTGATCTGGATCTACTCTGGTTGCAATGAGATCAAGACAGGATTATCAAGGAAATGGTTATGTAAGTTGTAGCACTTAGCATACCTTGGGAGAGGTATCCATTTTGTTTTACATGTAATTTTTACAAACTGTTCAAATCGACAGGGTGTAACTTTCAAGATGTAATTTCTGTATGTGCTGCTTTTCTACAGGAATTGTCTGATCTGTCAGAGATACTGTAAAAACTCTCTAATTAGCCACTGAAAAGAGAAATTGCCTGCATCTGTAAGACAGGTGGCAGCTTAATACAGGATGAAAGTTAAGCAGAATGCTCTTACAGGAACTTTCAGCATTACTTTCATTCTGCATTAACCCATTACCTCATAGGCTATTTTTAGACCCACCCCCTTTGGATAAATCTACCAAAAAGGAGCATTATCTAGAGAAATGGAAAAAATAGAATTGTGTAGTTTTGAAACCATTGTGATAAATGGAGCATAAATATAAATATAAATTATCACAATGGTTCCAAACACAATTCTAAAAAACATCCTTTTCTCTAGTAAATGCTCCTTTTCGGTAGCTTTATTCAAAGAGGTTGCATCTAAATATAGCTTATGAGGTAATTGGTTAAATAGGTTCTTCTGTACATTTTTACTTACATGAATGTAGTGGACTGTTTATTCAGTAAGCTATTAACGCTTTCCTTCATGCAAGCACTTTTTCTCTCCATTATAAACAGAGTAGTTCCAGATCATATGGCACTTGTAGGACCCATCTGATCAGGGTCTGCTCTGTTTGCTTATAAAATTAGAGTAGATCTGATTCAGCAATATCTTGCAATACCAAACATCCTGTGTACATATGCCATAGTAAAAAAACAGCTGATAAATATTCATGATGTCATTACTTCTTACATGAATATATCAGGAGGGAAATGATCAAAGCATGTATGATAAAAGTTGCAAGCAGTAAACTGGACTCGACCTAAGACACGGTTTATATATTGTTTTATTTATTTAGTTTACAGTACAACTTCTCTAAAGCAACCACTTAATTTATTAATATTGGAGTCTTTGAAAGCAGGTGGTTGCTTAATGCAGGTCAAAAGTATTGCAGAAAGCTCCTGTTGGAACTTTCTGCAAACTTTTGTCCTGTATTAAGCTACCACCTGTCTAATCCAGACTTAAGCATCTGTTAAGCGGTTACTTTAGAGAGGTTTTACTGTATTTGAATGTTTTGTTTTGCATTAACCTATCACCTGCCTTAAACTGCTCTACTGTATTTGAATTGTTTACTGTATTTGCTTAATGTATTTGAATTGTTTTGCATTAACCTACCACCTGCCTTAAACTGTTTACTGTATTTGAATTGTTTGCGATTTCACAGAGTCGGACAGGGGAGCTGAGCCAGCTAGAGTATGTGAAGGGTAACATTCTGTGTGCTATGAGCTCTTATGATGATGTTATAGTCACAGGGTAGGTAACCAACTAATTAATCCTTTACTCCAGAAATATGCCTTTCTATGCCTTGTCAAACAGAGTAGACCCAGATCAGACAGCTCCTATAGGAGCCGTCTGATCAGGGTCTGCTCTGTTTGCTTATGATATAATATAGATATGACTTTACAGTTTCTGTCAGTGCCAAAAATTCCTGTATCCATGTGCTATTATAACAAATTAATTTGATTAATATTCATGACGTCGTTATTTCTTACATGAATACCCATGGAGGAAAGGGTTAAAGGCTTATTTCATGCATCTTATGTATATCTCCACCCACACAGCTGCCTTTAGGTTAGGTTTAATTGATTTTGATACTAGGGTTTGACATTTCAAGTTTAATTAGAATCAAGGCACGTCACTGTGATTGCATGTGGTAATTGTTGTCATGATCAAAATGTGATGGACTATTAATACCTATTCTGTATTTTTCTTTAGTGTGCTTAACCGTTTACTGCACAGATATGCCTTTTATCCCTTTACTCCATACATACACCTTTCTACCCCTTTGCAAACAGAGTAGCCCCAGTGCTATGTCCATGTGCTATCATAAAAATGAATCTAATTAATATTCATGATATCATTATTTCTTACATGAATATTCATGTAGGAAAGGGTTATTACCTTCACAAGTAAATCCTGTAGGAGCCATCTGATCAGGGTCTGCTCTGTTTGCTTATGGAGTGATATATATGTATCTCATTCTGCAATTCCTGTCATGGCAAAAATAGTGTGTGTTCATTTTTGCAAGTTTAAAGTTCATCTCATTAATATTCATGATGTCATTATGTTTTACATTAATATTTATAGAGTAAAGAGTTAATCCTTTACTACCTAATGAGAATTCATGTAAGAAATAATGACGTCTTGAGTATTAATTACTTGATTTTTTATAACTGTATATGAACACTGGATATGTTGGTCATTGCAGAAACTGTAGAATCCGATTTAACCCTTTCCCTGTTCTATGTTTATTCCAAATTTCAATACCTACTGAATATTCCTTAAAAAATAGTTATAAAGAAATATGGAAGTTGAAACATTGTAGACATTTTAGAAAGTAAAGACACAGGTCTATCATATTCTATTAGCAAACAGAGTAGACCCTGATCAGACGGCTCCTCTAGGAGCCGTCTGATCTGGGTCTACTCTGTTTGCAAATGCGTGAAAACACGTTTATATGAGGGAAAGGGTTAAATAATTTTATACGCAAACAGAGCAGACCCTGATCAGACAGCTCCTTCAGGATCTTCTTTAATTCCTGCTATTCCAATTTAATTTAAGTTATTAGAATGGTGCTGAATTGACCTGTGCAGTTTTACATAATGATGGAGTATTTAGGGTAAATAAGAGACAGTAAAACCCCTCTAAACCGAAATTTTAGTAGAGACAAATTTAGACACTTTTAGGCAGGTCGCTGCTTAGTGCAGGGTGAAAGTCGTGCAGAAAGCTCCTAGAGTAGTTTCTGCATAACTTTCTTCCTGCATTAAGCTGCCACCTGTCTATAAGACCAATATTTATACTAAATTGAACATCTGATTAAGAGGGATTTTACTGTAACTGATTTCATCTGAATACTGTTTGCAAATTTGTCACTGGTGAATACTTATGCCAATGGCTATATTTATGTCACGGATTTCTACTGTATTGTTTCAGCTACACCAGTGGGGAGGTAAAGCTTTGGGACCTGGCCACAGACTGCACCTGCGTGTACCAGCCCTCGTCAACAGCTCTCATAGTGAATGAGGAAGGCACAGAAAATAATATCGTTGAATCTGTTGTTACCTCAGGGAAAATCACAGCAGCTTCCTACACTCAGGGTGTGTGTCGGTTTATCTCTTTTATTTTTATACACTAAAACATGTATCACTAAAATTGTTTATTACAATCAAACCTCTGTTAATATTTTCACACATGAACACTCTTTAACCCTTCCCTCCTTAAATACGCCTTTCTACCCCTCTGCAATAGTCACTTCTTGAAACCATTGTGATAAATAGAGCATTTGCTCCATAGGAGCAAATGCTCTACTTATCACAATGGTTTCAATACTACACAATGCAAACATTTTCCTTTTCTTTAGTAAATGCTCCTTTTCGGTAGATTCATTCAAAGAGGTTGGGTCTAATGGAGCCTATGGAGGAATGGGTTATCTGAATTTTTACAATGGCCACTTAACAAAGGAGTTTTTTATTCTGGAAAAAACTGTAGAATCAGATCTATATAGTTTCATAAGCAAACAGAGCAGACCCTGATCAGATGCTTCCTACAGGAACCATCTGATCTGGGTCTACTCTGTTGGCAAAGGCGTGAAAAGAGATTTATATAACGGAAAGGGTTAAGTGATGACTCATTTTGAGTATTATTGTCCATTTTGAGAAATTTGGTAGAACAAAAGGAATGCAGTACTTTTGCTCTGCATTAAGCATTATAACATTTCAGGGGATTGTTTTTGCTTTGACAAACATTTTAGAATCAGATCTATATCATAGCATAATCAAATGGAGCCAACCCTGATCAGACAGGTCTATTCCATTTGCCAGGACTGTGGAAAAGCTTTTATGTGAGGGAAAGAGTTAATGTTGAAGGGCTTAATTTTCAGGTATTGTTGATATCTGGAGCCTAGATTCAGGCACCATGCCCATTCAGACCCACACTCCTGCCACCAGAGGACAGCACAATGTACCAGTGGCCTGTCTGTCCAAGGGAGGTCACTCTGTTGCCATTCGTTATGGACACCAACTTGACCTGTTAAAATGGGATGATGAGACCAAAACATTCGCTTTGTCTACAACTCTTAATAACTCACTAAAGGTAAAGCAAGTGAAGTCTTATTTAACCATTTACTTCCTAGAGACACTTCTTTTGATACCTTTTGGAACAGAGCAGACCAAGATCAGAAGGCTCCTGTATTAGACGCCTGGTCAGGGTCTGTTTGCTTATATTTTATAGCGTCAAACAGGTGATATCCGGTCAATAACTTTAGTTTGGATTCATCGAATTAGACGAAACTCAGTATGTAGGTAGCTTACATGAAGACCTCAGTTCAAGGTCAATTTCACTGTTTCTAAACATAGAAAAACTGTTTCCAGTCAATAACTTCAGTTTGGGTTGACCAATTTTGACCAAACTTTGTATTTAGCAAACTTACATGAAGACCTAGCTTGGGATTGTATTTTGGGGTTCTTGAGTAAAGGTCACGGTCATTGTTACTAAAAATAGAAAACAGTTTTGTGTCAATAACTTAAGTTTGGATTGACAGATTTTGACCAAACTTTGTATTTAGCAAGCCTTTTTTTTGCTCATCGAACTACAGGTGAAATAAAAGGCATATACATACTGACACAGAGAAAGTGAAAACTTAAGAGTTTTAGCATCTGCTTGCAATATGCAATTTGTATGTACATACATGTAATTATGTCTTTTACTTGTGTCATTAACCCATTACCTCATAGGCTATTTTTAGACCCAACCTCTTTAAATAAATCTATTGAATAAATTAACTACAGAAAAGGAAAATTTCAGACTTGTGTAGTTTTGAAACCATTGTGATAAATAAAGCATTTGATCCTAAGGAGCAAATGCTCTATTTATCAAAATGGTTTCATAAAGTGACTTTTACAGGGGCGTCAAAAGGCATCAATATGAGGGTATGAGTTAAGTTGGGTTTTTTTAAAATTAATCATCAAACATGAATTTGACACAGTAGAGGTATCTGTGCCTTATGTGCATTTTGTATTTACCCCTTCCCTGTTCTATGTTTATTCCAAATTTCAATACCTACTGGGTATTCATGGACAAAATAGATATAATGAAATATGGAAGGTGAAATATTTTTAAATAACCATTTTAGAAAGTAAAGAAACAGATCTATCAAATTCCATTAGCAAACAGAGCAGACCCTGATCAGATGGCTCCTATAGGAGCTGTCTGATCATAGTCTACTCTGTTTGCAAAGATGTGAAAAAACATGTATTAATGAGGGAAAAAATTAAACATTTGAAAATATCATAATTATTTCAGATTGAACACATCAAATTTCTTGATACTGGCACTGAAAGCGCATGTGTGATATACTCCGACAGAAACATTGTCAGGCTTCACCAGTCCAGATCAGTTTCCTTGTCTGACTGTGACAGTCAGATATCAGAGGTCCACAATATGATTGATGCTCCAATTCATGTTATAGACTGTAATATGGACCAAAAGGTCCTGGCAGTGGCGCATGGGTCATTTTTGAATATCACAGATGGTTGTATGGTAAGTTTTAGTCCTTTACAGTAAAACCCTTCTAAACCAGAATTCTAATAGAGAAGAATTTAGATACATATAGGCAGATGGGTGTTTAATGCAGGGTGAAAGTCATGCAGAAAGCTCTTAGAGAAGCTTTCTGCATGACTTTCATCCTGCATTAAGCTGCCACCTGTCTCCAAGACTGATATTTATACTAAATTTAATGTCCAGTTTAGAGAGGTTTTACATTACCCTGATAAATGTATGTCTGCCCATTTTGTATATTGATTGATCTAACCTTTTTTCATGTTGCATATTCATGTAAGAAATAATGACATTAATGATATTAATTATTATCTTTTATACTAGCATATGAATACAGGGCGTTTTGGCTCTGACAGGCAGAAATTGTAGAATCAGGTCTGTATTCTACCCTAAGCAAACCAAGCAGACCCTGATCAGATTGCTCCTATAGGAGCCTTTGATCTGGGTCTACGCTATTTGCAACGGATTGAATAGGTATTTATATGAAGGAAAGGGTTAGTTCTTATTTATATTAAAAATATGTCAGAATAAGATCATTGGAAATGTTTTGGTTTCCATGTCTCAATTATTCTCACCCTGCTTTTGAATAAAAATACTTGAAATCGTAGGATTTTCGTGACACATTTATAGTCACCCTACTTTTGAATCTGAGCAATGGAGGCTACTATAACTAACAAACTTTGATTTACAGATCAAGCTGTATGATATCCATAGTGGAAAGCTCCTACACTCACTGCGGGCTCGGGCTCTGAGAGTCACCTGTATGAACATGGAGGAAAGCCCAAACAATGAGCTCGTTATTGGGACAGGTGATAGAAAGTAAGCGAACACAACTAAATTTTAATTCTTGAACAAGTGTGGATAAATATATTATCACCTTTGCAGACAATTTAGAGTTAGAGTAACTTAAGACTTTCCCTGATCAATATTCATGTAGGATTTAATGACATCAAGAATATTTATTAGTTAAAATTTTTATAATGTAAACGTTTCAAGGAATTGTTTTGCTTTGACAAAAACTGTAGAATCAGATCTATATCATGTCAAAAGCAACCAGAGCAGACCCTGATCAGAGGGCTTTTATAGGAGCCAACCGTCTGATCTGAGTCTACTCTGTTTGCAAATGCATGCAAAATGCACTAATATGAAGGAAAGGGTTAATTGGCTTTCATGAGAATTGGTTTATCATAAATGTAACATTGCTACAGCCTGACATTAAGAATATGCAAAATGTAAATGTAACATGAAATATCCTAATTAGTAACACAAGACTGAAAAACATAGAGAGCTCTTTCCCTCATGAATATTCATGCAATATAAAATGACTATGAATATTAAATAGCTGTGCTTTTATAATGGCACTTTGACAGTGGGAGACACTAGTTGTTATAGAGAGGTAATACTGTGTTCCATCTTCAGGCATGAGTCATTTGCATGAAATCCTTTAAACCCCATTTAAGGACCACCAAAACAATGTATAAGTCTGGGTCATAAATACAGGTGGTAGCTTAATACTTAATGCAGGAACTTTCTGCATGGGAGCTTTCTGCATAACTTTCATCCTGCATTAACCCTTTACTCCATAAATACACCTTTCTATGCCTTTGCAAACAGAGTAGACCCAGATCTGACAGTTTCCTATAGGATCAGGGTCTGCTCTGTTTGCTTATGGGATAATATAGATATACTTCTATCAATTCTGTTGGGATAAAAATTCCCTTGTTCATAGTGCCGTTATAAAAAAAAAAAATAATATTCATGACATCGCTCTTTCTTTCGTGAATATTCATGGAGTAAAGGGTTAAGCAACCACATATTTTTAATGGCCACGTTAATTCATTGAGTGGTTGCTTTATCAAATAAGACACTGATGTCACTGATATTTGATATTTTTTTGCATAAGGGTTCACATATTTGATACACGGGTGTCCGAGCCAGTACACACGTATGTTCGCCACACTGGTGGAATGGTGTGTGTACAGATGGATGACTGGAAAGTGGTGTCCGGTGCTTGGGACGGCTTCGTCTGTGTCTGGGACAGGCGGATGAACAATCTGCTTTGGGACATGCATAACAGGTGAGCAGATTTAACTCTGTTGTTATGAAAAGAGAGGAGTCCTGCACTAACAAATTATGAAATCAGTTTAACCCTTTGCTCCATAAATATTTATGTAAGAAATAATGACATCATGAATTGGATGAATTTTTAACCCATTACCTCATAGGCTATTTTTAGATCCAACCTCTTTGAATAAATCTGCCGAAAAGGAGCATTTACTAGAGAAAAGGAAAAGTTTAGAATTGTGTAGTTGTGAAACCATTGTGATAAATAGAGCATTTGCTCCTATGGAGCAAATGCTCTATTTATTACAATGGTTTCAAAACATTAATTTTACAGAGGCGCAGAAAGGTGTATTTATGGAGGAAAGGGTTAAAATGGCATATTAATACAGTAACATTTTGCCATGACAGAAACTGTAGAATCAGATACCGGTATATATCATTCCATTAGAAAAACTAACAGACATTGATCAGACAGCTCCTACAGTGTGATCTGATCTTGGTCTACTCTGTTTGCAACATGTTAAAAGTTATCTCAATCAAAGGTATAAAAAGGTGTATTTATGGAGTGAAGGGTTAATGACATTGAAGTATATTTTTGCCTAATTCCCGGACAGAATATTTTAGAATGGCCGATACAATCACAAGGTATACAACTACATGTATAATGATAATAACCCTTTCAATGCAGAATTATAGAGTGGGATAGTCCATCATTATTTATTAGTAGAGGCCATGCAATATGAAAGGGTCAAAATTGTGAGGGGATTTTTAATGACAAACAGGGCAGACCCTGATCAGAGGGCTCCTCTAGGAGCCCTCTGATCTGGGTCTACACTGTTTGTAAATGAAAATGCACTCAAAAGGTTAAATAATTTAAAACCGTTACCTCATAGATATGCCTTTTAACCATTTCCCTGTTGAATAATCATGTAAGAAATATAAATAACATTTTGGATATTTATTAGCTGAATTTATATAATTGTATATGTACACCGGATGTTTTGGGATTGAAAACAGCTCCTTCAGGAGCCATCGGATCTGGGTCTACTCTGTTTGCAAATTCATCAAAAGGCATACCAGTAAAATACAAAAATGCACAAAAGGCACAAACACTTATACTATATATTCCTAATTAAATTCAAGTTTGAAGCTTGCTTACTTAAAAATACAAACATGTATTATGAGGTTTGTATGGGGGGGGGGGGGGGGAGGGGCAAAGGGTTGAAGACGTTTAATGCCTTTGCAAATAGAGTAAACCCAGAGTATTTTGAAAAAATATAGATCAGATTCTACAGTTTCGAAAATTTTGTTGCAACTTAATGCCAGTATAAAAGTCAGCCATTCCCTCATATTGATGCCTTTTGACACCTCTGTAAAAATCACTTTTTGAAACCATTGTGATAGATAGAGCACATGTTGCACATGTCTAATTATATAGATTATGCCCCCTTTAGCTTTAACTTAAACAATTAGTTTAGATCCAGATGACACAAAAAATAACTTCTGCATACTTAACCCTTTGAATAAATGTTCAAAATGAAAATGTCAGTGTTTAACCCTTTCCTCCGTAAATACGCCTTTCTACACCTCTGTAAAATCACCTATTGAAACCTTTGTGATGAATAGAGCATTTTGCTCCTATAGGAGCAAATGCTTTATTTATCACAATGATTTCAAACTACATGTACAAAATTCTAAAATTTTCCTTTTCTCTAGTTAATGCTCTTTTTCGGTAGATTTATTCAAAGTGGTTGGATCTAAAAATAGCCTATGAGGGAATGGGTTAATCCTTTCCCTGTTGAATATTCATACAGAATTAATGACATAATGAATATTTATTAGCTGAATTTTTATAAATGCATTTTACACAGGATTTTTCGGTATTGGTAGAAACTGTATACATGTAGTAAGTTCTATTATAATTCCAAAAGCAAACAGAGCAGACCCTGATCAAATGGCTCCTACAGGAGTCATCTGATCTTGGTCTTCTCTGTTTACAAATGTGTGAAAAGGCGTTTACATAAAGGAAAGAGTTAACTGTGAAGTCCAGTCAGTATGAAAGAGTATTAATTGCTAAAGTGTTTTTTGGAAACATTGCACACCCTAATCATAGGGGTCCTCTAGGAGCCCTCTCATCTGGGTCTACACTATTCACAAATTCCAGTTGACTTGTTTCTGTTGATATACTTTATATCTGGTGCAATTCTACGTTTTGTTTTCTTGTTGGATCCTAATGAGATAAGTTTGTGTCTTATGAGGATCCTGTTTATAGGTTATCACAAATTTGCCACTAGTATTGACCCTTCAAAGTGAGAAACAAGTTACTAAAGTCATTTGCAAACAGTGTAGACCAGATGAGGATGTTCCAAGAGGAGTCTTCTCAACAGGGCCTGCACTGTTTATCTTTTTACACTTTTGTTCTAAAAAATCCGTGAACATTCATGGTAAGTTTGTTTGTTGGAACAGTCCATTTGAAAATTTTGCGTTGAAAGGATTAAACACATGTAATTGTAGCTTTGTATCTTTCCTGCAGACATCCGGTTGGTTACAGTCATTACAATGACAAGCACCTTGTTGTGGGAAATATTCCATCTTCCAAGTTTCCTGATGATGAGTTTGAGAGCACCTCACACAAAAGGTATGCACAAGGGGATCTTTGTTCTATGTACATTCAAGTCTTGTGAACCCATTTCTTCACATTGACACCTTTTGACACCTCTGTAAAAGTCATTTTTTGAACCATTTTATTAAATAGAGAATTTGCTTCAATTTGCAAGCAGTTTGGATCCAAATTAGACACCCTGTAACTCAGTCTCTCATCAGGATCAAAACCATTTGATATACAACTGTTTAGTAAAACTTCTCTAAACTGGAATTCTAGTGTAGAAGAAGTTGGATACTTTTAGGCAGATGGCTGCTTAATGCAGGGTGAAATAAAAGTCATTCTGCATGACTTTCACCATGCATTAATTAAGCTGCCACCGGTCTCCAAGACTGATATTTATACTAAATTGAATGTCTAGTTTAGAGAGGTTTCACTGTAGGTCCTCTACAAAACGTATATTAATTATGCCCCTGGGGTTAAAGTTGGCCCCACCCCAGGTGTGGCCGGTTTTCTTTAGAAACATATAGTGAAAACTGAAAGGTTCTCAGCTTTTATATTTGGCACATAGCATCATGTTCAGGTCCTCTACAAAAGTTGTATAAATTATGCCCCTTGAGTCAAAATTGGCCCCTCCCCTGGGATGGCCAGTTTTCAATAAAAACATATAGCGAAAGCTTTGAAAATCTTTTCCTCTGAAACTGGAAGGTTCTCAGCTTTTATATTTGACACATAGCATCATGTTCAGGTCCTCTACAAAAGTATATAAATTATGCTCCCCCTGCACAAGTATTCATTAGGAAAAGTGTTAAATATGCAAAATACAAAATTTTTATCAATTTCTCTATAAAACTGCAACCAGATTATCAGACACTTTAGATCCTCAATTTGATTCAAAGTTTTTAACCCTTTACTCCATGAACATTAATGCAAGAAATAATGACATCATAAATATTAATTAGAATCATTTTTATAGTGGCATATGAAAGCACGATATTTTGGCAATGGCAGATCTATATACGGTAATAGTATAAGCAGACAGAGCAGGCCCTAATCAGATGGGTCCTCTAGGAGCCGTCTGATCTGGGTCTACTTTGTTTGCAAAGGTGTAGAAAGAAGGAAAGGGTTAACCTTTTTGAAGCACTAACAGTGCAGATCCTGACCAGAAGGTTTCTCTAACAGACCACTTGCAAATTTCCCACATTCAAAGGGTTAATGTTTCCTTCCTTAGACTTTTATCTTTGTTTTAAAAAAAGAAATGAGCTACATGTATTTACATCTGGCATAATGTAAGACATACTCTATCAAAAACAACATACGGTATCTTATGTATTGGTCTGGCAAATCTGTGATAAACTTTGCAAACAGTCACTCAGCGTCCTATCAATAGAGCAACACGCAAAGGTACATATTCAACTAAAATTGTCATTTCTACAAAAAAACCTATGATGTGACCACTCTTTAGATTGGCCTCGAAGAGATGATTCTAAAGGGTGGTCACAACATAATAGTGTTTGATAGAGAAATAATGGAGTTATTCTTGAAAATGTTTTAATTTATACATCTGAGGTAAACTCAGATCAGATGGCTCCTGCAGGAGCCATCTGATCAGGGTCTGCTCTGTTTGTTAATGGAATTTGATAAATCTGTTTCTTTAGTTTCCAAAATGGCTACACTGTTCCACCTTCCATGTTTCATTATAGCTATTTTGTCCATGAATATTCAGTATTGAAATTTGGAATAATCATAGAACAGAGAAAGAGTTAATGCAAATTTGTGGAAGAGAGTTTTGTCTGTGTTCTGCAACTGAACGTTTATGGTTGTTTCTTTATGCAGGTACAGAGGATCGGTCAACTGTTACAACTTTTTGGCCGACTTGACCACAAAGGACGTACCTGAAATTTGTCTATCAACTTATGACCAACCTGATGCCTCAAAATATAACATCTCTTTGGCAGTACCATATGATGCACTTAGCTTTTGAGCAGTGCTTGATATGATAAATTCTCGTGATCTTAGATTGAACTATTACATACATGTATTAATATGAATTAAAAATGAAATCTGGAAATTCCATGATGACAGTTTGCTCTGCGTTAGTATAGCATTTCTGTATCAGTTTCTCCAGATTGCTGTAACAAAATACATGTAGTATCTGTGTTAGCATGTTTAACAGTTTTGCTATACATACCTACATTATGATGAAATTAAAATTAATTCATGACATTCAATGAGGACATTTTGTTTCTTTTTTAACCCTTTCACTAATGAACATTTTTACTTGAATTATTATTATTATTATTATTATTATTATTATTGTTATTATACCACATTTATAAAGCGCTCTTTTCACACAGGATATGTGCGTTCAAAAGCGCTTCACATAAATAATTTGCATGTACAAAACTGAGTATATATAATGCTTACATCTTTAAAACAAATGAAATTTAAGATAGAGATATCGATTAAAAAATATTAAAAATGGAATTTGTGACTTCATGAATATTCATTAACTTGATTTTCATGAAGTAATAATTTTTGTCAAGGGAATATTTGACATACTTAGACAAAAACTGTATGATCAGATCTATATACATGTAATTTCATTCGCAAACGGAGCAGACCCCAATCAGACAGATCCTAATTTCACTACAAATGTCAGATACTACAATCTGGTAAGGGTGCCATTACTCTACCATGATATTTAAAGGGTTTTGACCCTTTATTAAAATTTGATGCTGGTGACAGAGTCTCCGATATCTATATTCGGTGCTCATGTTCTGTGATATGATAGGTCAAGACATGTGGCAAGGGGACTGGGATGTGTATGTGAATGGTTGACAATTCAATTTCATGACTGTATTAAAGCTATAGAACAGAAATATGATTGTATTGTTCTATCAAAATCTCTCTTTTCTCAATCAAACTGTAATATGTGCATACTCATTAGCCCTTTCTTTCATATAGACAACTTTTGAATATTTTTGAACATTTTTGCATGAATTAATCACATCATTAAAAGTAAAAGTAAAAGTCACTTTTTGAAACCATTGTGATAAATAGAGCATTTGCTCCTATGGAGCAAACGCTCTATTTATCACAATGGTTTCAGTGCATGCAACACAATTCTAGCATTTTCTTTTTCTCTAGTAAATGCTCCTTTTTGGCAGATTTATTCAAACAGGTTGGATCTGAAAATAGCCTATGAGGGTTAAATGGTGGAATGGAATGGTTGGTGTAGACAAAAACTGTAGGATCAGATCTACATAGTTTCATAAGCAAACAGAACAGTCGCTGTTCAGATGGTTCCTACAGGAGCTATCTGATCTGAGTCTACTCTGTTTGCAAAGGCATGAAAGGATGTATACATGAAGGAAAGGGTTGAAGGAAACCTACACAAGAGAACATAAATCCTTTACTTCATGAATATTCATGCAAATCTTTGCCCATTATGAATATTAATTAATTGATGTTTGACATTGAAAATGTAAGATATTAAAAATTATTGCTTTGGCAAATAACAGAATTATACCTTTTTGAAGAATCTTTTCATTATCAAGAAGTAATGAACTTATTGCTATGAACATCACTCAATAACTAAAACTTGGTTGCAAAAATAAGAATTTCTGTGCTTTATTTGCTTTATGTATGTAAATACTAGACAAAATACTTAAATAATTGACTGTAACAATAAACCTAGGCAAACAGAGCAGACCCTGATCAGCTGTCTGATTTAGGTCTGCTGTGTTTTAAAAATGTAACAAGACAGGAACATCAGGTAAAGGGTTAACCATGTACCAGGTGATTATTCTTGCAAGGAATTTCCTGGCCATGGCAGAAACTAGGATTCAGATCTACGTTATATATAAGCAAACAGCTGATCTGGGTCTACTCTGTTTGAAAATGTGTGAATGTCATATGCATATCTGTCAGGTAAAGTTAAGAATGGTGTTGAAAATAAAACAACTCATGTATGTGTTTATTCATAAAATGTTTATTCACATATACCAATTTTTAAATAGATAAATATCAGAAAGTCACCAGCTGAGGTGAATGTAAAGAATATATACATTTACAGTCATTTATAAATTTAACCCATCTATGCATGTATAGGTGGACTTGCCGAAATGCTCACATATCAGTCATATAAATCATATACAGTAAAACCTCTCTATAACGACCACTAAATTGTGTTATTTGGTTGGTATTTAGGGCAGGTGGCTGCTTAAAGCAAGGTGAAAGTAAAACAACGCTCCTATAGGAGCGTTCTGTTTTACTTTCACCTTGCTTTAAGCAGCCACCTGCCTTTAGCACAAAATACGTGATGAAATTTAGTGGCTGTTATAGAGAGGTTTTACTGTACATGTAAACAGTAAAAGTTAAGTAAAACCTTGACCCTATACTCCATGAATATTCATGTAAACTAGAAAATTGTGTCTGTGAGACACAGCGATGCCCCGTGGTGGTGCTTGCCTAGCTGCAACAAAAATTCCTAAAGCATTTGACCTTGACACAGCATGGGCTGGATGGACAATAAAAGTATGGATGGTGTTTAATGTGTTCCGGTATATGCCAATAGCTATAGTTAAGATATAAGACAATGAAAAAACTGTGACAACCAACTGCACGTAAAAGCGGGACACACGGATAGACGGAAGGACAGGTGCAAAACATAATGCTCCCTGATTATCGTCAATGAGGGGCATAAAGATAATGACATCGTGAATATTAGGAAGATGAAATTTTATAAAGGCATAAGGATACAGGATTTGTTAGTCATGGCATAAACCACATTGTATATTATTTCATAAGCAAACAGGCAGACTCTGATCAGACGGTTCCTACTGGAGCAGTCTGATCCTTGGTCTTCTCTCATTGCATAGGTGTAAAAAGCATGTACCTATGGAGTAGAGGTAAATGGATCAGCCACCATTAACCCACTCCCTCCTAGACTATTTATAGACCAAACCTCTCTCAATAAATCTACCGAAAAGGAGCATTTACTAGCGAAAAGGATTTTTTTAGAAATGTGTAGTTTTTTAACCATTGTGATAAATAGAGCATTTGCTCCTATGGAGCAAATGCCCTATTTATCACAATGGTTGCAAAAAGTGACTTTTACAGAGGCATCAAAAGGCGTCAATATGAGAGTTTGGGTTAAAAGAAAGTCTTATTCTGTATTTTAAAAGCAGGTGGTAGCTTCATGAAAGACAAAATAAAGGCTGAAAACTCCCAAAGGAGCATTCTGCATTACTGTTTTCCTGCATCAAGCAACCACCTGCTGTTTGGCACCCCTTTGCTTAATGCCTGATAGCACGAATACCCCTGTAAGAAATAATGACATCATGAATATTATGTAGATTATTTTTATAATGGCATATGAACACAGACATTTGTGGGAATGACAGAAACTAGAATCAGATCTATGTAATTTCAAAAGCAAACAGAGCTCACAATGATCCATCTGATCTGGGTCTACCCTGTTTGCAAAGCATCAAAAGGCATCTCTATCAGGTAAAGGGTTAGGCCACCACTAAAAGGAATCATAGCTTAACCCTTCGCTTGCTGAATTTTAAAATACATTTCTCCTTTTACATACCATATTATTCCTAATAAATGCCCCCGGGGCTTAACATTTTCCAAAAGAGGGCCATTATTAAGGTAAGCTTTTTCCTAAATCCAATGTTCGGAAGTTTTTGTTAATGTTACATTTAAGTGTTCATTAAAATGATTTAAACTTTTGGATTAACTGGATTTTATCAAGATATACTGGATTTGAATTTGGATTTTCCTTTGAGTTTAGCCTGGTGAGTAGATTTTTCCTACAAAAATAGTCGGGGGCCTTTATTAGGGCAGGGGCTTCTATTAGGAATAATACGGTAATTACATATATCTTCACTGTGTACAAGTAGTTCGCTGTGAAATCACTTCTGTGGAGTGCACTGGTTGCACAATCAACTTGTAAATAGTGCAGACCCTGATGAGACAGCTCCTGCAGGAGCTGTCTCATCTGGGTCTTCACTATTTACAGGTAGGTATATTGACGTGAATAGCAAGCGAAGGGTTAATGCTGGAAAAAAAGACATGCAGAAAACTCCTATGGGAGCTGCTTTCCAGTATTAACCCTTTCCCACATATAAATGCCTTTTCATGCATTTGCAAACAGAGAAGACCCAGATCAGGGTCTGATCTGTTTTCCATTGACATGATATAGATCTGATTCTACAGTTTTGGTCAAAGCAAAATATTCCCTGGAATTTACATTATAAAGATTGAGCTAATAAATATTCATGATGTCAATATTTCTTATGTGAATATTGAACAGGTAAAGGGTTAGGCAATAACCTGTTTATTGAGACTCCTTTATTTAATCAGTAAGTGTTTGCTTAAAACAGGTTTCACTGGAAGTATACATAGAACATAAGATAAAAATTAGACGCCCATTTAAACTATTTGCATTCTAGTAACGAAAACGTGATAAGCTATGCAAACAGATTGGATCTCCAGATGAGATGCAGCAACCATATTTTTGCCAAGAAATAAGAGAATTTTTATCTTCAAGACAACTGTTGCGGACAAAAAATTACTGAGCGTGCAAAGAGTTAAAATAGCTTAAAATTAAAATGAGTTAAACTTAAAATATGTGCAAATAGTCCTTCAGATCTATATTAATTTTTATATTTGAAAAAAAAAAATATCTTAAAGGGATTTTTTACAAGTAAAAGGATATGTTTACACACAGAATAATTGTTATAAACTCTTTCCCTTATAGAAACACCTTTTCATGCCTTTGCAAGCAGAGTAGACCCAGATCAGATGGATCGTACTTGAGCCATCTGATCAGGGTCTGCTCTGTTTGCTTTATGGTATAATAGAGATTGAAATTATTTCATTATACACATTTGGGCAAGAGCAAATAGAAAATGGTTTTACAAAGCAAAGCCCTGAAGTTTGTTTTTCTCCATTGCTCAACTGTACAAATGTTTGGCAAGGTTATGTAAATAGTAACAAATACAATAGTCACAATATATTAGATTTAACCTATGTTAGTGCACCAATAGTATACAAAAATACACGTGTATGTCGTAAAATTAATAATAAATGAAATAAATGTTTATATAAATATAAAAGAATGTAATGTATCATGTTGTACATATATATTCATTAATTTTCATATCAATACTTCAAATGGTGAATTTTCAAATTCGAATGGGTCACCAGTGTTTAACTACAGAGTCCATTCAGCATGAAACGGTATAATTTGCATAACAAAGTGCAGTCCCTGATCAAAGAGATTGACTAGGAGCTCCCTCAGGAACCCTTTAATCTGGGTCTACACTGTTTGCAAAGGTTTTACATATTTGGTTCCCTCACATAAAGAGTTCTATGGATGACAAATGATTGGTTGGTTTGGGGATTACATGGCTTCAACAATATTTTGCAATGTCAATGTCATTACAGATGTAGGAAGACCTCCAATGATCACCTGTGTATGCAACAATTAGCATTGTATAGAACCACTGTCCTACTGCAAGCCAACTGGAAGGCTTTTTCACATGACTACTCTGAAATACTGGACAGGGATTTGAACACACAGCAATGTTGAGCTATAATCACTCCAACATGGAATCCCCAGTTAGAAATGTTAGACGGGACTCTTGAATTAATTTCTTAGTATATAATATGTGAGGAAAGTTTCTGAAAGGTACTGACTCTAGCTTTAAACGCTAATGGACAATTCCACTTTGAAAATTCAGCATGTAATGAAATTCATGAGTCTCGATGAAAGAAATAATGAAGATATTTATATGAACACTGTCATGGCATTCACAGTGTCCTATCAAGTAGGTGATACAGAGGGATGTGGTGGTTGAGTGGGTGCAGATGCAAGGAGGAGAGGTTCGGGGGCAAGGAGGGGGCAAATGGAAGGGTGTAGCAAGGAAGAGACAAAGGGGAGGATCCATATAATAGAGGTAGAGGAGACAAATGCTTAATTTGTTTAAATGCTTAAATGGGCTCTTTCAAAATTCACACAGGTCAAGCTGACTGTGAATATTCTGGGATTTTTTAAAAAAAAAAAAAAGGTGTAATAACTAATAAAACAAAACAGCAGGTACTGATGAGAGGCTGGTCTGGGAGGCCTCTCATCTGGGTCTACACTGTTTGCAAAGGACATTAGTGACTCGTTTCACATACTGACAGGGTTAATCCCAAAATATACAAACAAAAATATTTGATTTTATAACACCATACAAACAATAAAAGTTTGTAATAATATAATTATTCAAAACAAAAATTACAGTAAAACCTCTCTAAAGCAACCACTAAGATAAGGTATAGTGTTGGATCTTAAAGACAGGTGGAAGCTTAATGCAGGATGAAAGTTATGCATAAAGCTCCTACAGGATGTTGGAGGTTTCTGCATTACTTTCATCCTTGCATTAAACAACCACTTGTTTTTAAATACTTTATGTTTATTAGCCCGTTTATTCATGCATTTGCAAAGAGAGTAGACTCAGGAGCTTTCTGATCAGGGTCTGCTCTATTTGCTTATGGATTCATACCGTTTTTGTCCGAGTTAAAACTGCCCTTAAAATTTTTACATTGTAACCATTAAGTCATCAGTTAACCCTTTCCCTCATATAAATGCCTTTTCACGTATTTGCAAATAGATTAGACCCAGATCAGATGGTTCCTATAGGAGCCGTCTGATCTGGATCTGCTCTGTTTTTTAATGGAATGTAAAAGACTATAATGGCTATAATGTTCCACCTTCCACATTTCATTGTAATCATTTTGTACATGGATATTCAGTAGGTTTTGAAATTTGGAATAAACATAGAACAGGGAAAGGGTTAATTCATACATGTTTATTAGGGAAAAGGTTAATTTACTGGTTGCTATGGAGAGGTTCTACTCTATGTCAGATCTACATTGTCTTACATACAGGTTATATCTAAAATATAACATCCCTGCATGTCCGGATACAGGCAGCACAGGAATTCTATGAGAAATGGGATTTATCTACATTATGTCATGTCATGGCATAAAACATAAATTAGATCTTAGAATTACTATACCCCATGCAATGAAGTGGTACGATATGCAGTAAAATTATAGTTTTTTACAATTCAATCCATCCATCCGTATGTCTGTCCATCTGTCCGTCTGTGTATCATAATACATTTTTGCTTATCTAGCACTTTCGTTTCTTGACCAATTTATCTTAAATTTGCTTTAAGAATTGTTATGATTAAAAGCTTGTATGAGTTTGATTTTCAGAGGAAAATCTGTCATGGGGAACCACCTTTTTGCTCTGACAATTAATTTACTTTTCAAATATACAATCAGTATCAAGGTCAAGATGAAAGGCCTGTTCATTTCCCATTCATTCTCATCTGGTTTCTCTCAGTGTTGCTATAATTAACCCTTTACTCCATTAATATTTTTGTAAGAAATAATATATATATTAATTTCCTGTATTAATTGTTTTAAAAAAGCATATTAACACATGACATTTTCACCAAAGCAGAAACTAAAGAATCAGATCTATATTATTCCATAAGCAAACAGAGCAGACCCTGATCAGAAAGCTTTTAACTAATAAACAAACATTTTTAGTCAACATACATCCTGAAGCACAGTTGTAACAGAATGTGCTGCAGATCATTTGTCATGGACTGAGCTATCAGATATCACTGTCTATTAGATGTCACGAAGTTCACAAGTTTTAAGACTGAAATGCTACCATAACTGCTGTAATATACTGTGGTATATGGTGTGGCATATATGCCAATATATATGGTTTGATTCAAAGAAATAAATACAACTTAATATAATTAGATATGACAAACAATGCAGATGTTGATCAGAGAAATCCTGCACCCTGTACCTGATATATATGCCTTCTGACACCTTTGCAAACAGAGTAGACCCAGATCAGACGGCTTCTGTAGGAACTCTCTGATCAGGGTCTGCTTTACTTGCTTATAGAGGTCAAATTCCACAGATTCTATCATGGCCAAAAATGTTCATATGCCATTATGAAAAAAATCAGCTTATCAATATTCATGATGTCATTCTTTCTTATATGAATATTCATCAGGTACCGGGTTAAGTAACCCTCTAATCTAGGTCTACACTGTTTGAATTTTAGTACGACTTGAGCCTTTCACTGCCATAGGCTAATCTGTGATAATCTATGCAAACAGTAGTGGTTGAGATGAGATGCTGCGTGTAACAGGGACCTCATCAGGATTACAGTAAAACCCCTCTACACTGGACGTCAAGCTGAATATAAATATTGCTTTTATAAAGAGGTAGCAGCTTAATGCAAGGTGAAAGTCATGCAAAAAGCTCCTCTAGGAGCTTTCTGCATGACTTTCACCCTGCATTAAGCAACCACCTGCCTAAAATAATCTAACTTCTTTTTTACTATAATCCCGGTTTAGAGGGGGTTTACTGTACAGCTATTTAACACTCAGGCACTATTTTTGTTAAAACTGTAACAGAAAACTTGTTTTTGCAGACAGATGTTTCTTAGTGTTGAACGTGTATTTCCTCTTTCACACAGTTGAAACATAGATGTCATGGAAACAATGTAATCATAAATGCGTAGTTTCAAATTTCTGCTCCAGTGTTTGCCAGTCGCCTTGGTCCACCAGATCCTGAATTTCTGATTTAATAAACTTGCATTCCTCATCATTCATTTGGATTACCTCTCCAACAAAGTAAATCTTCTTTGATCGAGTCCAGCTGAAGGAGTTGTCAAAACACAGATGGTCTGAAATAGAAATAATATAAAGGTAATGAGTAAGGTTTGACGACTTTTGACGACTCTGTATAAGTCACTTTGTGAAACCATTGTGATAAATAGAGCATTTGCTCCTGTAGGAGCAAATGCTCTATTTATCACAATGGTTTGAAACTACAAAATTCTAAAAAATCATTTTCTCTAGTTAATGCTCCTTTTCGGTAGATTTATTCAAAGGGGTTGTATCTAAAAATAGCCTATGAGGGAAAGGGTTAAAGTTGAACTGTATGTATTTAAACTGCTAAATAAACAGCAGTAGGATGCTTAATGCAGAATGAAAGAAATGCAGAAAGCTCCTTCGGGAAGAATTTTGCATTATTTCAACCCATTCCTTCATATTAATGCCTTTTCACGCATTTGCAAACCAAATAGACCAGGATCTGGGTCTGCTCTGTTTGCTAATTGAATTTGAAAGATGTGTTTCTTTACTTTCTAAAATTGCTACAATATTCCACCTTCCATATTTTATTTAAACTATTTTGTCCAGGAATATTCAGCGGGTACTGAAATTTGGAATAAACATAAAAGATGGAAAGGGTTAATCCTGTGTAATTTCACACTCCTGCAGGAGCTTTCTGCATTAATTTTGACCTGCATGAACCAACTGCCAGCTTTTGAAGGCATCTATGTTCATTCATAAAGTGGTTGATTTATAGGGATTTTACTGTATTGTAAAACTTTAGCTAATTAAAAGTCATGATGTCATTAATTCTTACATGAATATTTATGAGTTAAAGGGTTAAGTTTTAGACTATTACAGAAACAAACCTACAGTACTTTGATCAGTGGTGCATTAACCCTTTCCCTCAGATAAAAATGTTTGCACACATTTGCAAACAGAGTAGATCCAGATCAGACAGCTCCTTTAGGAGCAGTCTGATCAGGGTCTGCTTTGTTTACTAATGGAATTTGATAGAGCTGTTTCTTTACTTTCTAAAATGGCTACAATGTTCCACCTTCAATATTTCATTATAACTACATGTATTTTGACCATGGATATTCATAATATGGAAATGGTTAACTTTTTAACTGTTCCAAATATATGCACAAACAAATTACACCATAAACAGTAATTAACCATTTTCTATGATGGAACATATGAAGGAATAGTTTACCTTGGCATAAACTGTAGGGTCAGATCTATTTAAGTCCATAAGCAAACAATGCAGACCCTGGTCAGACAGCTCACACAGCAGCCATCTGATCTGGGTCTACTCAGTTTCAAAACACATGAAAAGGTTTTTATATGAGGGAAAGAGTGAACTCATTTTCTTTTACTGTTATACAAAACAGTTGAATATAATAATGCATCTCATGTCTTACCAATTCAAATATTAATCTTTTATTTTATGTATACGAGTATTCAGGAAGATTCTACCCATTATAGATATTAATTTAATTCTTATAATGAAAATAATACTAAAGAAATTTATTGCCATGGCAAAAGTTAAGAATCAGTTCTTTTACATATAAGCTTTCAATGGAGCTGACTGAACTGGGTCTACTCTATTACAAAGGTGTAAATAAAAAGGTGGGGATATCAAGACTTAGTGAAGGGTTAAAACTGTGCATTGACTAAATAATATGGATTGTTACAAAGTTTGACCGGATAATGATGACAATTTACATTTTTACTAAAATTTGTATAGAGTAGATAAAAGCAGTTCAAATGATCGAGTAAAGTAGAACCCCTCTAATGCAACCACTTAATGAATAAACAGTTCTGCCTTTATAAGCAGGTTGCTGCTTAATGCAGGGTGAAAGTTATGCAGAAAGCTCCACATGCCTCTGCCACCAAGAATTATGCCCCTTTTTGATGGTACAAATGTAGCATTACAGGGGTTTGACTGTATTTCAATATACATTATTGATTGATTGATTTTTTTGACAGATTATGATATGCTTATAAAGCATCTGGACAGCTTTGATGATGACTGAATAATGTATATACTTGAATAGCTCTGATCTAATATTTCAACCACTAGTGGCCTTTTTCAAAGTTTATCAGGTCAATTATCATGATAATCTTTGAAAAAGGCCCGTAGTGTTAGAAATATTAGATCAGTGCTATTCAAGTATTGATGTAATGTCTTAATTCTGTTTTTTGAATATTATCTTCAGATTGAATAATGGTTATGTATGTAAGAGTGTTGATGACAACCTCATCTAGTTTCAGCTTTTCAGAATCCATAGCCCTAGTGTGACTGGAGTGATAAATCTGGTTATTTAATCCTTTACTTCATGAATATTCATAATTATAAGAGTCAATATATTTTTAATCCTTTTCCTCATATAAACTCATTTTCACACCTTTGCGAACAGAGTAAACCCAGATCCGATGGCTCGTATAGGAGCCATCTGATCAGGGTCTACTCTGTTTGTTTATGAAATTATTAAAGATCTGACTACAATTGCTACCAATATCAAACCATCCTGTGTGCAATTGCATGTATTAATTCAGCTGATAAATATTCACAATATTTCTTACATGAATATTCAACAGGGAAAGGGTTAAGCTAATTATATTATGAAAATATACATGTAAATATAAATTTAGCAATTACTGTCATGGCAAATGGCAGAGAATCTGTAACACATAAATAGAGCAGACCCTGGTCAGACAGCTCCTACAGAAGCTGTCTGATAACATCTACAGTAAACCCCTCTAAACTGTAATTCTAGTAAAGAAAAAGTTAGATACTTTTAGGCAGGTGGCTGCTTAATACAGGGTGAAAGTCATGCAGAAAGCTCCCAGAGTATTAAGCTGCCACCTGTCTCCAAGATTGATTTTTATACTAAATTTAGCGTCCACTTTAGAGGTGTTCTACTGCACTCTGAATGCAAAGGTGTAACGAGTAAAAGGTTAATTGACTGAGCCTTATGCTCATAAACATATCAACTCTTTGAATGCTTGAGGCAAATTTGTGATTACCTATACCACAGTTTGGATTCAGATGATCAGATCCCAACTGTTTGACATTCTGACCCAGCATTGTTGCAGAGCAATAACAGAAAATTTGAATTTATGAATTGCAGCAAATGACATTTTTGCAGACTACAGTAGAACCTCTCTTAAGTGGTCATTCATTTACTGAACATTAGTTTAAACAAGAGGGCCAGAATGGCCCTGAAGCGCTCACCAGACAATCAGAGGAGAAGATTTTCAAAGTTTTCACTATATGTTTCTAAAAAAAACTAACCGGCCCTGGGACAGGGCCAATTTGACCCCAGGGGAATAATTTTAATACTTTCGTACAGGACCTGAAAATGATGCTATGTGCCAAATATGAAAGCTGAGAACATTCCAGTTTCAGAGGAGAAGATTTTTAAAGTTTTCACTATATATTTCTATAGAAAACAATGTACCCCTGGGGCGGGGCCAATTTTGACCCCAGGGACATAATTTATATAACTTTTGTAGAAGACCTACAGATGATGCTATGTGCCAAAGATGAAAGCTGAGAACCCTGTAGATTCAGAGGAGAAGATTTTTAAAGGTTCAAATTGCTGACGACTGACGACGGATGACACACGACACACGACGCATGCTGATGCACAACGGACATCAGGCGATCACAAAAGCTCACCCTGAGCACTTTGTGCTCTGGTGAGCTAAAAAGCAGGTGGTTGCTTAATGCAGGGCAAAAGTAATGCAGAAAGCTCCTTAAGGATGCATTACCTTTGACCTGCATTAAGCTACTACCTACCTCAAAGACCCATAATTAGACCTCTTTTTGTTGACTCAGCTTAAGACAGGTTCTACTGTATAATGATTAAGCATGAAAACTTTTTTCACCAAGTTTCATGAATATTGATTCAGTAGAAATAGACTCATAGAGAGTGTACATAAAACAGATATACACAGGCATGATTAAAAAAAGTGACCCTTATATGTCTGCACAAAAAATGACAAACATTAAACATGCAATAATATTTCTGTAACTGAAAAAGATAAATGTTGAATGCTTGGTTACAGAAAATACATTTCACTGAAAGAAACAATAAAGCACGCACTGAAATTAACCCTTTACCTGATAGATAAATATATGCATATGCAAAAAGAGTAGACCCAGATCAGAAGTAAGTTTTTATATTGGCATTATGTACACAGGATGTTTTGGTCTTTGTAGAAACTAAATTAGAGTCAGCTCTATTAAAATTTCATAGGAAAACAGAGCAGACCCTGACAAGATACCATCTGATCTGGGTCTACTTTGTTTGAAAAGGTGTGAAAAGGTGATTATTTGAAGTAAAGCGTTATATAAAAAACTTTGTGATTTCAATGCAAACTTAACCCTTTACTCCATAAATATGCCATTCTTCGCCTTTGCAAACAGAGTAGACCCAGATCAGACAGCTCCTATAGGAGCCGTCTGATCAGGGTCTGCTCTGTTTGCTTATGATATAATATAGATATGATTTTACTGTTTCTGCCATGGCCAAAACTTTCTGTGTCCATGTGCTGTTATAACAAATTAATTGACTAAATATTCATGATGTCACTATTTCTTTCATGGCGGAAAGGGTTAAGACCAGAGCAATAACTCATTTTGTAAGATTTTGTATTTTCAGCAAATACTGTCAATCCAGATAAGAGACTGATTTCATCAGCATCTAATAAGAATCAAAACCATTTAAAATCAAATTTTGTTTTTAACCCTGACACCTTTTTCACTTCTTTGCAAATAGAGTAGACCCAGATCAGATGACTTCTGTAGGACCTGTCTAATCAGGGTCTGCTCTGTTTACTTATGGATTTATATACATCTGATACGACAGCTTTTGTTAAACCAAAAATTCCCCTGAATATTTTACATAATAAAAAATAAATTAATCAATATTTACTAAGTGTCCTCTTCACTTATAAATGTTCATTAGGGAAAGGGTTAAATAAAACAACTTTCACAGTATAATATCCCTTTACTCCAACATTATGCATTGTTTACACCTTTGAAAACAAAGTAGACCCAGATCAGACAGCTTCTGTAGGTGCCGTTTGATCAGGGTCTGCTCTGTTATGAAATAATATAGGTATGACGCTACAGTCTTTGCTATAATAAATCATTCCCTTATGATGCCATGCTTTCTTGTCTGAATATTCATGGAGCAAAGGGATATAAGGCTTAAAAGATCACAATATCCATCTTGCTGCACATGGTTGTGAAAGGGTACCAGTGAAAAATGGGGAACTATTGGTTGCCATAGTACTTTTGTACAGTCACTGATTGAAAATTAGAGAATACAGTAAAAAAAGCAACTAAACCTGAGTTTTAGTAGAGAAGAATTTAGATACTTTCAGGCAGGTGGCTGCTTAATGCAGGGTAAAAGTCATGCAGAAAGCTCCTAGAGGAGCTTTCTGCATGACTTTCAACCTGCATTAAGCTGCCACCTGTCTCCCTGGTCAATATTCATACTAAGCTGAACATCCTGTTTAGAGAGGTTTTACTGTATTAAAATTTCTATTAGTATAAAAGATGGAGCTACCATTCAAAATTGCTGTTTATGTCACAAGAAAATACATTAAACTCTTTCAACATTATCGACTGATGTGTGATTACTGTCCGAACAGTTCTGATCCAGATGAGACACAAAGTAATTCAGAGTCTCATCAAGATAAAAAACTGTTTCAAACACTGTTTTTTAAAAGAAATGGAAGAAAATTTGTCAGCGTAACAGATAAATATGCATACTCAAATCGACATTTCTCGACCAAACCCTATGTTGTGACCACTCTTTTGAATCGTCTCTTCAAGACAATTCTAAAGAGTGGTAACAACATAGGGTTGGAAATAAAAGAGTTGCTCTTGAAAATGTTTCAATTTATGCATCTTATCCGGACCTCTGATTGTACTTTCAGAATTGTAGCAGATGACAAACTCTTCACCTGATCAATAGTCAAGAAAGAAATAATGCCAACATTTATATTTATTAGCTGAATTCTTAAAAAAAATTTCAGGGGAATGTTTTGCTTTGACAAAAACTGCTGAATCAGATCTATATCATATCATAAGCAAAAAGAGCAGACCCTGATCAGATGGCTCCTGTACAATCTGATCAGGATCTACTCTGTTTGCAAATGTGTGAAAAAGTGTTTATATGAGGGAAAGGATTAACACGCTTGATTAAACACGTATTTACACATTTGCAAACAGATCATACGGAGATCAGACAGCTCCTGTAGGTATGTCTGATGCAGGTATGAACTATAGAAATGATTCTACAAGGGCTGCCATGACAAACACTTTCTTTGTTCATGTGACATTATCAAATTTTAAGTAATATATATGTTATACATTCATTATTTCTTGCATGAATATTTATGAAGTGAAGGGTTTAACCACACTGACGCCTCTGTAAAAGTCACTTTCTGAAACCATTGTGATAAATACAGCATTTGCTCCTATGGAGCAAATGCTCTATTTATCACAGTGGTTTCAAAACTACATAATTCTAAACTTTTTCTTTTCTCTAGTAAATGCTCCTTTTCGGTAGATTTATTCAAAGTGTTAGGATCTAAAATACTTTATGAGGGAATGGGCTAAAAAAGAAGGCTCTATTAGTCGTATTATAATCCATTGGTGATAAATCTTATCAAACAGTTTTTACTATCAATAGGAGTAAACCCTTTCCCTGTTCTCTGTTTATTCCAAATTTCAAATTTCAATACCTTCTGAATATTCATGGACAAAAAATTATAATGAAATACTGAAGGTGGAACATTGAAGCCATTTCAGAAAGTAAAGACATAGATCTATCAATTTCCTTTAGCAAACAGAGCAGATCCTGATCAGACGACTCCTATAGGAACCGTCTGATCTGGGTCTACTCTGTTTGCAAATTCGTGTGAACAAGTTTATATGAAGAATAGGGTTATTTATCTTATCAGCTTGTTGAAAGAGAAATTGAAAAAAAAACTTCTTTAACACTTTCAAAATTATTAAAGTTATTTTTGACAGCAGAAACTTATGGTCTGCATAAATTCTAAATGTATGTTTTTGATTTATTTCTTTTAACCCTTTTCTTCATATAAACACCTTTTCAAGCATTTGCAGAGTAGACCCAGATCAGACGGCTCATATAGGATCCATCTGATCATGGTCTGCTCTGTTTGCTTATGGTATAATATAGATCTGATTCTGCAGTTTCTGTCTGAGCCAAAATGGCATGTGCTTATATGCCATTAAAAAATTAATTTAATTAATGATGTCTAGATTTCTTACATGAATATTCAACAGGAAAAGGGCTAACCCTTCTCTCCATAAATACACCTTTCTACGCCTCTGTAAAAGTCACTTTTGAAACCATTGTGATAAATACAGCATTTGCTCCTATGGAGCAAATGCTCTATTTATCACAATGGTTTCAAAACTACAAAATTCTAACATTTTCCTTTTCAGTAGATTTATTCAAAGAGGCTGGGTCTTAAAATAGTCTATGAGGGAATGCATTAAAATAAAAAAAATAGTGTCTGAGTGATAATAATTAGGATGATGATGAGCTACTCAGTATTTCATCTGAATCCAAACTGTTTGTAGAGTGCATATATTAAGTGACAAGAGATCAAGAGTTTTATCAACATGTCTTCAGCTCATTTCTAATGTCATTATTTCTGCTTTGAGTTCTCAGTTCTAATTTAGTTATGCTCTACAAATCATCACTGGTACCCATGTTCTAATGCACATATATTTCACTGGTACCCATGTTCTAATGCACATATATTTCACTGGTACCCATGTTCTAATGCACATATATTTCACTGGTACCCATGTTCTAATGCACATTTATTTCACCATTGTCAAGGGGACACCACATCCACTGCATATGTCAACAAGCAACCCCACCACCAACTGTCATTGGTGAACTGCAACTCATCTGCAATGCCCAGAGTACCTCTTGAATCCTTTCCCTGTTCTATGTTTATAACAAATTCCAATACCTACTGAGTATTCATTTACAAAATAGTTATAAAGAAATATGGAAGGTGGAACATTGTAGACATTTTAGAAAGCATAGAAACAGGCCTATCAAATTCTATTAGCAAACAAAGCAGACCCTGATCAGACGGCTCCTCTAGGAGCCGTCTGATCTGGGTCTACTCTGTTTGCAAATGTGTGAAAACGCGTTTATATGACGGAAAGGGTTAATTCAAGCTGTATAGCAGATTTAGCCCATATTCTGCCAATCTCAACCACAAACTGTTGTTTGCAAACAGCCGAGATCTAGATGAGATGCAAAGTTATCTTGGTGCCTCATCAGGATCCAAGCTGTTTGAGACTTGGTCAACAGTTTCTCAATAGCTTTACTTCATGAACATTTAGTAAGATTACTAATCAGCTGATTTTTAACCCATTCCCTCATAGGCTATTTTTAGATCCAACCACTTTGAATGAATATACCGAAAAGGAGCATTAACTAGAGAAAAGGAAAATTTTAGAATTTTGCAGTTTGAAACCATTGTAATAAATAGAGCATTTGTTCCTATAGGAGCAAATGCTCTATTTATCACAATGGTTTCAAAACGTGACTGTTACAGAGGCGTAGAAAGGCATATTTATGGAGGAAAGGGTTAATAACAGATTTATGATCAAAGGAATATTTTACCGTAGGAAACTTAAGACTCATATCTATTTTATTTCATAAAAAAGAGTTTATACAAGGGAAAGGGTTAATATATGATGTACTTACAACATACAGTCATGATTTAATATTCATCAACTAAATGATTAAGAATTTTCCAGTTTTTATAGAAAGCTTTATTGACTATGTGGTTAATTTAACTCTTTCCTATTGAATAATTTTTGAATCTCAAAATATTAAATATTTGAACTGTAAACAGAAGAAGAATCTAAGAAGAGAAAGATTTTCTCATTACATGAATTCTTTTCCTGCGGGTCCTGGTGTAATTCAGATGAGATACGTAGTAAGACTTAACTCATTCTCTCTTAGGCTATTTTTAGATCCAACTACTTAGAATTTTGTAGCTTGAAACCATTGTGATAAATACAGCATTTGCTCCTATAGGAGCAAAATGCTCTATTTATCACAATGGTTTCAATAGGTGATTTTTACACAGGCGTAGAAATGCGTGTTTATGGAGGAAATGGTTAAGTGGGTGTCTTATCAGGATCCAAACTGCAGTAAAACCTCTCTATAATGGCCACTAAATAACATCAAGTATTTTGCGTTAAAGGCAGGTGGCTGCTTAAAGCAAGGTGAAAGTAAAACAGAACGCTTCTATTATATCTAAGGAGCATTCTGTTTTACTTTCACCTGCCCTAATACCGACTAATTAACACAATTTAGTGGCCGTTACAGAGAGGTTTTACTGTGTTTGAAATTAGGACAATAGTTATTCAAAACTTGAATGAATCGGATGTGATATATTATCTCTAATAAACACTCCCAGGTCTCCCAGGTGTGTTACATTTTTTTAAAAGGAGCTTCTTGCATTTTGTACACAGGGGGTTGCTTAATGCAGAATGAAAGCAATGCAGAAAGCTCCCAAGGGAGATTTTTACATTGCTTTTATTCTGTATCAAAATATCATCAGTTTTATGAGAATATATTTCTATATTTAATGGTTATTATATAGGGTTAGTCACCGTTATAGTTGTCTTATTGAATGTTGAATGTTAGTTTCCCCCTAGAAGTAAACAGGGGGTGGGGGTTATTATTAGAGTGAAAGCATTTATTAGGGGAGAAGATGGTAAGTGAAACTTGCAGTAGGGTTTAACCCTTTACTCCATGAATATTCATGAAAGGAATAATGACATCATGAATATTAATTAGATTAATTTTTAAAATGCCTTATTAACACATGAAATTTTTGTCAAAGCTGAAACTGTAGAATCAGATTTATATTATTCCATAAGCAAACAGAGCAGACCCTGATCAGACGGCTCCTACAAGAGCCATCTGATCTAGGTCTACTTTGTTTGTAAAGGTGTAGAAAGGCGTATTTATGGAGTAACGGGTTATAGCTGGCATATTTATGGGCATGATAAAGTAAACAGAATAAAGAAATTAAGGTACTCACAAGATCCAGTTTTCTCACAAGTAAAACTGCCGTCCTCTGCAACAACATGGGAGTTAACTCTTGCTACTGGTACAACGGCAGTTGTCTTTCCATCAGGGCCAGTATAGAATACACCAAAGCCAACATCATAGTCTTCTGTTTTGAACTCCCATCTAAATCATTAATCATTTACTAAATGAATAAGAAGTAATGGCATAATGAATATTAATTAGATCAAAAAATTATAATAGCATATAAAAATAGGAAAATTTAGTCTTAGCTCCATAGGAACAAATGCTCTATTTATCACAATGGTTTCAATACTACACAATTCTAGCATTTTCCTTTTCTCTAGTAAATGCTCATTTTCGGTAGATTCATTCAAAGAGGTTGGGTCTAAAAATAGCCTATGGAGTAAAGGGTTAAGATAAGGATGCTGAGTAAGTCTGCGTCTCATCAGGATCCAAACTCATTGACACTCTTACTGTATTTATGACGTGAACTGGAACTTCAAGTAACTGCACATGACTATTTTGGTATCCTACATGATCTGTGTGATATGGGTCTAATCTCTGGGATTACATGTATCAATAAAAGGTTTACAGTAAAACTCCTCTAAACCGTACATTAAATTCATTAAAAAATATCGGTCTTGGAGACACCTGCCTTAAATATAATCTAAATTCTTCTCTATTAGAATTCTGGTTATAGGGTGGAGAGGTGGTCAGGGTAGAGAGGTGGTCTAGTGGTAATACGCTTGACTGTCAATCCGGAGGTCCGGCGTTCAAATCCCGGTCTGGTCAGAAAATTTCAGAGATGCTTTGTATGTGCGATAAAGTGCAGAGTAGATTCCACCAGCATATGAAGAGGCAGTCTATCCGAACATGGGTGTGAAAGCACTCGGAGAACCATGACAACTCGGAGAGGAAACCGTGGAGACCAAATCACGAGTAACCAGTAACGAATAACAACGCTGAGTACGAGGAGGCAAGAAACGAGTACGATGCATAGTGGTGAGCCAGCAGAGGTGACTGTGGGCGATGGGTGAAACTTGGGCATGAATACGCTGCAGACAGGGGAAAAAAAAAAAAAAGAAAAAAAAGAATTCTGGTTTAGGGGTGGTTTACTGTTATTACCTAAGTATACTGCCAGGAGTTTCAACGTTGAGTGGGACTTTGAATTTTTCTCCTCGTGGTATGGTATGACTCTGCATATGTTCGTACAGTTCTTTGATGTCCAAATAATATTCCTCCGGAACATCGCCTCCTTGATTTATCTGGAGTAAAAAATATTAAACTGTTCCCTAGACTTTTCATATTAACTCTTTCCTTTATATAAATGCCTTTTCATGCATTTGAAAACGGAGTAGACCCAGATCAGACAGCTCCTATAGGAGGCATCTGATCAGGGTCTGCTCTGTTTGCTTATGAAATGATACATACAGTAAAATCTCGATTATTCGAACAATAAAATACGTATTATTATCGATCTGTAAGACAGGTGGCAGCTTAATGCATGGTGAAAGTCACGCAGAAAGCTCCTCTAGGAGCTTTCTGCGTGACTTTCAGCAAGCATTAAGCAGCCACCTGCATAAAAATATCTAAATTCGTTTATACAGAAAATTCGGATAATCGAGGTTTTACTGTATATATTTTTGTGATAACATGACCTTTTGTTTTAGGTTTACTGATAAAAGTAAGCAAACATATAGAAAGGAATATTTGACAATTGCATTGGATGCATTTATTTAAATCTGGGTCTGATTCAGATGAGCTTGTTTGTTACAGGTGTACAGGAATTGGAAACAAAAACTAAAATGAAATAATTTGGCAAAGGAGAAATTTTGACCTACAATCACGTCTCACTAATACAACCACTCAACAGAAGTCTAATTCTGGATTTTTTAAAACAGGTGGTAGCTTAATGCAGGACAAGTGATACAGAAAGCTCCTATGGGAGCATTCTGTATCGCTTTTGCCCTGAATTAAGCACCCACCTGCTTCTACACTCATCTATGCTAATAAATCATGTGGTCGCTTTAGCTATACCCTACTGTGTATGCCTTTATATATACATTGTAACCCTTTACCTTGTCAACATTCATGTAAGAAATAATGACAACATGAATATTCATTGGCTTAGTTTTTATAATAGTATAGGACCACAGTATGTTTTTACCATGGCACAAACTGTAAAATCAGTATAATTCCATAAGCAAACAGAGCAGACCCTGATCAGATGACTCCTACAAGAGCCATCTGATCTGAGTCTATTCTGTTTCCAAAGGTGAGAGAAGGTGTTTATATGAAGAAAAGGGTTAATAGGTGTTTATATGAAGGAAAGGGTTAATAGGTGTTTAGATAAAGGAAAGGGTTAATATGTGTTTATATGAAAAAAAGGGTTAATAGGTGTTTATATGACGGAAAGGGTTAATAGGTGTTTATATGAAGGATAGGGTTAATAGGTGTTTATGTGAAGGAAAGGGTTAATAGGTGTTTATATAAAGGAAATGGTTAATATATGAAGGAAAGGGTTAATAGATATTTATATAAAAGAAAAGGGATAATAGGTGTTTATATGAAGAAAAGGGTTAATAGGTGTTTATATGATGGAAAGGGTTAATAGGTGTTTATGTGAAGGAAATGGTTAATAGGTGTTTATATAAAGGAAATGGTTAAAGTATGAAGGAAAGGGTTAATAGATGTTTATATAAAAGAAAGGGATAATAGGTGTTTACATGAAGAAAAGGGTTAACAGGTGTTTATACAAAGAAAGGGTTAATAGGTGATTATATGAAGAAAGGGTTAATAGGTGTTTATATGAAGGAAATAGTTCATAAATGTTAATCTTGGAAAAGAAACAGATATCTATGGATTATATTTAAAGTTACCATGGTAACACATCTTGGATTTCCATCCGGATCTGTGAGATTGCCACCAAAATATGCAGGAAGTTCCTCAACATCTATGAACTTGCGTAAATAGCTTTTATAATCTCCTGTGTAAGATGGTAAATAATACATAAGCAAGCATGAGAAAATTCATAACTCAAGAAGGTCAAAACTTGGTAATATTGCTTCATTGCTTCTACAATGGGATTCTCTTTTAACCCATCACCTCATAGGCTATTTTTAGATACAACCTCTTTGAATAAATCTACCGAAAAGGAGCATTAACTAGAGAAAAGGAATTTTTTAGAATTGTGTAGTTTAAAACCATTGTGATAAACAGAGCATTTGCTCCAATAGGAGCAAATGCTCTATTTATCACAATGGTTTCAACAAGTGACTTTTACAGAGGCGTCAAAAGGTGTCAATATGAGGGAATGGGTTAACCTTTCACTTCATGAATATTCATGTTAGAAATAATGACATAATGAATAATAAACGAAAAGGTGGCTAGACAAATCAGCGGAACCTGGTAGAACCTGGTAGGAATCGTTGACTAGTTTTGTCTATTATTAAGACTCTTCAGAACATACAATTGAATAATAATTCAATTGATATTTTTAGTGGCATGTGAACACAGCTGAGAATTTGGCAAAGGCAGACTCTATAGAATCAGAACTACATAATTCTATAAGCAAACACAGCAGATCCTGATCAGACGGCTCCTACAGGATCTATCTGGATTTTCTCTGTTTGAAAATGCGTTAAATGACATATCTACGGAGTAAAAGGGTTTAATATTTAACCGTTAGTGTTTGGAACCATAATTTACAATGCCTAACACATAAAAAGCAGTGACTGCTATAGGTAGATAACATATCCAAATAGTTTGGATCCATATCAGACCACAAAGTAAACTAGAATCTCACTGGCATCCAAATTATTTGATACTATGACGGGTTTTTTATAAATAAGAAGAAAAACAATTCAATATAGAGACAGACTACAAATTTTAAAGATGACAATTATAGATGGCAGTGAAAGGTTAAACCAACTACAGTGAAAACTCGATACTACGAACTTTTAGTAATGAAACATTTATGTCTTTGTAGACAGGTGGCTGCTTAATGCCAGGTAAAAGTCATGCAGAAAGCTCCTCTAGGACTTTCACCCTGCATTAAGCTGCCACCACTAATGGTACAATATTACAGTAAAACCTCTCTTTAAAGGCCACTTAGTTGTGTTAATTAGTTGTTATTAACGGCAGGTGGCTGCTTAAAGCAAGGTGAAAGTAAAACTGAATGCTTCTAAGCAGCCACCTGCCTTTAACACAAAATACTTGACGTAATTTAATGGCCTTTATAGAGAGGTTTAACTGTATTTGAGTGTTCGGATAATCAAGTTTTTACTGTACTCAGTTTAATTGTTGATGTGTAAGACAGGTGGTAGCGTAACCCTTTCCCTGATGAACATTAATGCATGAACTGATCACGTCATGAATTTTCATTGACTTAATTTTTATGAGGTCATTTTTTTACATGGGAATTGTTGGCTTTAACAAATACTATCGGATCAGATCTATGTAATTTCAAAAGCAAACAGAGCATACCCTGGTCAGATGGCTCTTAAATAAGACACCTGACCTGGGTCTACTCTGTTTGCCAAGCTGTGGAGAGGCGTTTATATGAAAGAAAAAGTTAAAACAGTAAAAACGCTAGTGCTGAAAGCTTCCAAAAGACCTTTCTTTTCTGCATGCCTTTTATTCTACATTACATATAAACTTGCTTTTACCAATTACCAAATGGTCATGTCACAAAGGTTCAACTATAAATAGATACACAATGAAGAAAATATTCCAAAAAGAGATTTGATATGATACATAAATACTTGAATAGCTCTTATCATATATTTCGACCACTAAGGGATAATCTTTGAAAAAGGCCCTTAGTGGTTGAAATATTAGATCAGAGCTACATGTATTCAAGTATTTATGTAAATAGATAGTACACCTACCTCCTATTACATGGATTTTGTTCTTCATTTCGTCACTGATCAGGGGTCGTGCAAGTTTGTACAGAATTGGGAATATCCTCGGAGCTGCAAGATGATTACCTCAGATAAACATGGATGAATAAAGAAGATAAACATGGATGAATAAAGAAGACACAGATCATAAGAAGCAGTTTGAGTTGGTTCTACACTATTTGCTATGCTAGCTGTATGCAGCTTTAACCCTTTCCCTGTTTTGTAGTCATGCAAGAAATAATGACAACATGAATATTTATTAGCTCATTTTTATGCCCCCAATGACGGGCATATAGAAATAGCATTGTCCATCCATTTGTCCATCTGTTCGTCAGTTTGTCCATCTGTCCTTCCATCCATCCATCTGTCTGTCCATCGGTCCCAAATTTCGTGTCCCTTCTATAACTTTTTTATCTATGAATGGATTTCAAAATAACCTGGCACAAACGTTCACCACACAAAAATGACGTGTCGCATTAATTTCCCTGGTCCATGGGTCAAAGGTCAAGGTCACAGGGATATCCTTTGGGGGCATTTGTCACGTGACTCTGACAGCTCTTGTTGTTCATAATATAAACTTTTAAAGGGAATTATTTTTGCTTTTACAAAAACTGTAGAATCAGATCTTTACAGTGTCAATAGCAAACAGAGCAGACCCTGAAAAGATGGCTCCTAGGAGCCATCTGATCTGGGTCTACTCTGTTTGCAAATGCTTGGAAAAGTGCTTATATTAAGGAAAGGGCTGAATGAACCTGAGATTGGGTGTCCTAAAATTTAGGATATATACAGTACAGTAGAACCCCTCTAATGCAACCACTTAAGTCTTAATGAATAAACATGGGTGTCTTTATAAGCAGGTGGTTGCTTAATGCAGGACACAAGTAATGCAGAAAGCTCCTCTAGGAGCTTTCTGCATTATTTTTGTCCTGCATTAAGCTACCAAATGCATCTAGCACCCAGAATTATACCTCTTTTAGGTGGTCGCATTAGCAGGGTTTTACTGTATCATACTGGTCAGATCTTCACTGCCAGCTCAAAATCTTTCTGTTGCCAATTTCAAGCTACTCAGTTATTATTGCTTCCTGTTTCCAATGTCATGTGACTCAATGCTCTAAGGTTTCATTCTGTTGCCATTGTCATGTGACTCAATGCTCTAAGGTCTCATTCTGTTGCCAATGTCATGTGACTCAATGCTCTAAGGTCTCATTCTGTTGCCAATGTCATGTTACTCAATGCTCTAAGGTCTCATTCTGTTGCCAATGTCATGTGACTCAATGCTCTAAGGTCTCATTCTGTTGCCAATGTCATGTGACTCAATGCTCTAAGGTCTCATTCTGTTGCCAATGTCATGTGACTCAATGCTCTAAGGTCTCATTCTGTTGCCAATGTCATGTTACTCAATGCTCTAAGGTCTCATTCTGTTGCCAATTTCAAGCTACTCAGTTATTATACCATAAGGATTCCCTCTGTTGCCAATTTCATGATACACAATGCTCTTAGGTTTCGTTCTGTTGCCAAATTCAAGTTACCAGTCATAATGTTTCTTTCTGTTGCCAATTTCAAGCTACTCAGTTATTATACCATAAGGATTCTCTCTGTTGCCAATTTCATACTACACAATGCTCTACTTAAGGTTTCATTCTATTGCCAATTTCAAGTTACCAGTCATAGTGTTTCTTTCTGTTACCAATTTCATGATACACAATACTCTGAGGTTTCATTCTGTTACCAATTTCATGATACACAATACTCTGAGGTTTCATTCTGTTGCTAGTTTCATGATACACAATACTCTGAGGTTTCATTCTGTTGGCAATTCCATGATACGCAATACTCTGAGGGTTCATTCTGTTGCCAATTTCAATCTACTTAGTTATTATACCATAAGGATTCTTTGTTTTGCCAATTTCATGCAACACAATGCTCAAAGGTTTCATTCTGTTGCAAATTTCAAGCTGCTCAATTATTATACCATAATGTTTCTTTCTGTTCCCAATTTCTTGCAACACAATGCTCTAAGGTTTCATTCTGTTGCCAAATTCAATCTTCTAGTTATTATCTATCTCATCGTTTGTCTGTATTTGCCTGTAGAATTACAAGAGTTAAACCCTTTACTCCATAAATACACCTTTCTACGCCTTTGCAAACAGAGTAGACCCAGATCAGATGGCTCCTATAGGAGACGTCTGATCAGGGTCTGCTCTGTTTCCTTATGAAATAATATGTAGATGTAATTTTACAGTTTCTGCCATGGCACACAATGTCCTGTGTCCATGTCATTTAATTAATCTAATTAATATTCATGATATCATTATTCTCACATGAATATTCAAGGAGTAGGGAGTTAAATGACGACTCACCATTTATAACAAGGAGTCTTTTCAGCATCTCTGGGTAGTTGTCCTCCAGAATCTTGACCAGATGTAGATACATTTGTAAACCTGGTCAAAATAAAAAACAAAGATAGGCCATGCTAGATACAATACAAATGCCCAAGACGTTTAATCAGACACTGATGGAGAAACTTTTGGCAAAATTTGCAAAGAGGGCAGGCCAAGATCAAATGGCCCATGTAGGTGCAGTCTGATCAGGATCTGTTTTGTTTGCTTTTAAAATAATACAGTTCCTTCCATGGTCAATTATTCGCTTGTTCATTGTTTCATTGTAAAACTTCAGCTAAATGATATACATACATTTATTACATCTTACATAAATATTAATTAGGTAGATTGCTAAAACAGGTAAATTTCTTCATATTTTAATCACTGAAGATTTGCATTGTAATATCTCATAAATGAAAAATGAGTTACATTTGCCTGCACTTTATGTTTCAGAAGAGATATCTATATGCAAGCCATAATCTTATAGCCTCCAAAACAGTTGTTAAGTGTAGCAATTTGGTCAAGGCTAAACTGCCACATAAGGAGTAGTGAATCATTTTGGAGCTGGTTTCTGTTTACTGTTTCACATGTCTAATCAATAACTAATTACTGCATGTACCGACACTCCTATGCTTTAAATATTGGAAATAAGTCTACAGGCATTTGCATACAGAGTAGACCCAGATTAGTTGGCTCCTGTAAGAATCAGACTGATCAGGTTCTGCTCTGTTTGCTTGTGGAAATACATAGATATGATATTAAAATTTCCATTGAAAAGTTTACCTCATAAATATTAGGTTAATGAATATCAATGAAGTGATCAATTCAATTATAATGTTCATTAGGGAAAGGATTAACCCTTACAGTGTGGGACACGAGTCACTAATATCTTTTGCAAACAGTGTAGACCCTTTCCCTCATATAAACACCATTTCACACATTTGCAAATAGGGTTGACCCAGATCAGGGTCTTATCACGGTCTTCTCTACTTGCTTATTAAATAATATAGATCTGATTCTACTATTTCTGCCACATGATAAAAAAACCTTTATTCACAATACTTAATTAATATACTTATATTCATTATTCTTAATAAATATTCATGGAGTAAAGGGTTAACCCTTTCCCTGTTGAATATTCATGTCCAAAAAAAAAATGTCATCATGAATATTTATTAGCTTCATTTATATCATGGAATATGTAAACAGATCTAGTTCATAAGCTTGATGTCATGAGCAAACATAGCAGATCCCAATAACATGGCTCCTACAGGTGCAATCTGATCTGGGTCTACTCTGTTTGCAAAGGAAATGTGCTGGAAGATTACCTGGTCTCCATAACATTTTTGTAGTCACGCCCTCCATGTCAAATATCACAGTTAAGCCATCAACTCTTTTCTGTAACTAAAAGCAGATACGAAAAGTGTCAGACATCAGTACTAGGACTCATAACACTTGAAGTGAATCACAAACAGTTAAGATCCTGATCCCTGAATGAAACTTTGCTTCTCATCTGGATACAGATGTTTCCAAACTTGTCATGATCTTCACCCATAGTAACCCTTTTCTCCATTAACCTTATACTCCATAAATACACTTTTTCTACACCTTTGCAAACAGAGTAGACCCAGATCAGGCAGCTCTTATAGGAGCCGTCTGATCAGGGTCTGCCCTGTTTGCTTATGATATAATATAGATATGATTCTACAGTTACTACCATGGCTAAAAATTCCTGTTCCACGTGCTATTATAACAAATTAATCTAGAATTAATATTTATTAATGACATTATTTCTTACGTAATTATCCATGGAGGAAAGGGTTAATATTTATGTAACAAATAATTGTATCATGAATATTTATTAGCAGTGTCGTTGGAAGAGTCAGATCTATACATTTGTAAAAATATGGTAAAAATAGCAGACCCTGATCAGACTGCTCAACAGGAGTAATCTGGTCTAGCTTTACTGTGTCTGCAAAAGCTTGAAAAGGTATTTCTTTCAGGTAAAGGGTTAAACATTAAAGATATAGTAAACCCTCTCTATAACGGTCATTAAATTACAGTAAAACCTCCCTATAACGGCCACTAAATTACAATAAAACTTCTCTATAACGGCCACTAAATTACATCAAGTATTTTGTGTTAAAGGCAGGTGGCTGCTTAAAGCAAGGTGAATGTAAAACAGAACGCTCCTATAGGAGCGTTCTGTTTTACATTCACGAACATCTTGCTTTAAACAGCCACCTGCCCTAAATACCAACTAATAAACATAATTTAGTGACTGTTATAGAGAGGTTTTAATCAACATTTGATATTTAGAAAAGGCTGGAAGTCTGTACATGTATCTCTATATGTTACAGTAATTCACAACACATATGAATGGCGAAGCTTCATGTTTATCTTCCTGATGAAATGGAATCCAGTCATACAAATGAAGACGGTGATGTTACTATGACCTTAAGATGAGGATGGTGATCATGATGTGGGCAAATCCAAGAGTACATGGTTGTTTATGTTATCTCTAAATGAGTTCATGTACAACTAGCAGCATAAGGGTTAAAATAAGGCAATATATTCATAATTGCTATGGAAAGCAGTAGAGAATCTGTAACACAATAGCAAATAGAGCAGACCCTGATCAGACAGCTCCTACAGAAACTGTCTGGTCTGGGTCTACTCTATTTGCAAATGCATTAACCCTTTCCCTCAGATTAACGTGTTTTCACGCATTTGCAAATAGAGTAGACCAAGATCAGACGGCTCCTAAAGGAGCCGTCTGATCAGGGTCTGCTCTGTTTGCTAATAGAATTTGATAGATCTGTTTCTTTGCTTTCTAAAATATGTACAATGGTCCATTTTGCATGTTTCTTTATAACTATTTTGTTAATGAATATTTATTAGGTATTGGAATTTGAAATAAATATAGAACAGGGAAAGGGTTAACATGTATCTTTATCTAATATTGGGTTAAAATAAGAACTAAAACGTTTTGATGTCCAAGTTTCCCCTTTAGAGGTGTATCAGCGCTGATTGTATTGGTTTGAAACAGATCAAACTTCCGAATATTTGACATGGAGTTAGTTTTATGTGTTATGCCATTGGCAACAGTCTGGATCCAGATGAGATACCAATTAACCCTTTCGCTGCCAAACTCTGTCGTCTGCTAACTTTGTCGTCTGCTACAAATTTTCATTCTTTTGATTTTCTTCATTTTTGTTTCAAAAACATAGTAACAGTAACAAACAGTTTGGATCCTGATGAGACGCCGAGTAACTCATCTGGATCCAAACTGTTTGCATAGGTAATCACAGATCAGGTGTAACGAAGTAAAGTGACCCCCATAGAATACTGACCCCCCGGTCAGTATTTTTTAAAAAATAGTGACCCCCCGGTCATAGTATTTTGACCCCCCGGTCATAATATTACGACCCCTGCACACGAAGAAAACTGACCCCTTACGAAGAATTGCGACCCCCCATAGAATAGCGACTCCCTGTCTTTGTTTCAACAAAACATACGCCCGCACGCACGCACGCACACACACACAACACGCATGTACATAAACAATTACACACACGAACGCATGTACGCACACATACCGATACACATATGAACGCACGCACGCACATATACCGATACTTACACATACACTTCGAAACACTCTCATACATGCAAGCACACAAACACTCACGCACACACTCATACGCACGTAGGAACACATGTATATATGAAGAGATCACTTAATGAATTGTAAAATGTTGTATTGACTTCTATCTGACACTTTACAAAACGTAAATAGCTGTTAAAATTTCAATAATCTAAGTTCTAACTTAAAATTTCATGGATGGAACATTGTGTCAGTCACTGCATGTAAAACTAAACAAAACTTCATTTGGCAGTGGATTTTTGTATGGTCAATGCTGTGTGCAATGCCATATATCATATCCATATTTTGAATACATTTGTAATTTATCACCTATTGAAATTAATTGAAATAAGTCTCATCGAAGTGAGGCAACATAAGTGTTCGACATCATGCCTTTTGAATTATTTTAGCGAAGTGGGAAATAATTTTGTTGTTGTTGTTGTGTTTGCTTCGTCTACCACCACCACCACCGTCACTACTACTACTACTACTATAATTACCGCTACTACTACTACTACCACTACTACAACTACTACTACTACTATTAATCCCACAACTACACATACTACTCCTCCTACTACTACTCCTATACCTCCTCCTATTACCTACCTACCTTCACACATACCCAATAAAAAAACCACCCACCCAAAACCCAGCCACCCACTCAAGCACAAACCCAACCACCCACAAACCCATCCACCTACTACTGCCGCTGCTGCTGCTACAACTGCTACTATTACTATTCCTACTTCCTAGTACTACTTCTGCTATTGCCTACTACATTCCACCTATACTACTTCCACTACCTATACTAATGCTACTACTACCTATACTACTTCTACTTTAAATACTACTATCTACCTACCTACCTACCTACCTACCCTACCCTACCCTACCTACCTACCTAGTGACCGCACGGTCATAGCATTTTGAGCCCTTTTTATCACTGACCAATGTGCACAACGTTCATTAGAACAAATGTATTATTTAGAAAGGGAGCACTTTTACTGAAGAATATCGACCCTGGTCAATATTCTTAAAAAAGGGCAACCCCCGGTCATAGTGCTTTTTAATCTATCTCCAGTATAATTAAAGAAAGTTAAACTTTACTCGAAAAAAATTAACCTTGGTCATTATTATTATAGATGAAGTGACCCCCGGTCATAGCAATTTGAGCAGCGTTTATTATATCATGACTAAAGCGCGCACTGCTAATTGAACCCAAGTATTTTGTTCATATATAGGGGTCACATTTTCTGAAAGAAAATCGACCCCCGGTCAGTATTTTTTTTAAAAATATCGACCCCCGGTCATAGTGCTTTGACACACGTTCGTGATATGTTGAACAACTCCCGCGAACTTAATCTACCGCCAGTATAATTTAGGAAAGAGTTTAACTTTACTCGATTTTATTTAACGTTGGTCATAATTCTTACAGATGTAGTGACCTCCGGTCATAGCAATTTCAGCCGTGTTTATACTGTAATGACTTAAGCGCAATCCTAATTGAACCCAAGTATTTTGTGCATAGGGGGTCACATTTTCTGAAGAATATCGACACCCGGTCAGTATTTTTTAAAAAATAGCGACCCCCGGTCATAGTACTTTGACACACGTTCATGATATGTTGAACAGTTCCCGCGACTTTAATCTACCTCCTGTATAATTTAAAGAAAGGGTTTAACTTTACTCGTAAACTGTTTAACTTTGGTCATAATTACAGATGTCATGATCCCCGGTCAGAGCAATTTCAGCCCTGTTTGTCATATCATGGCTAATGCGCGCCTTGCTAACTGAACCCAAGTATTTTGTACACAGGGGGTCACATTTTCTGAAGAATATCGACCCCCGGTCAGTATTTTTTAAAAAAATAGCGACCCCGGTCATAGTACTTTGATACACGTTCATGATATGTTGACCAACTCCTGCCAACTTAATCTACCTCTGGTATAATTTAAGACAGAATTTAACTTTACTCGATTTTATTTAACCTGTGTCATAATACTTACAGATGTAGTGACCTCCGGTCATAGCAATTTCAGCCGTGTTTATCCTGTAATGACTAAAGCGCGCAATACTGATTGAACCCAAGTATTTTGTGCATAGGGGTCACATTTTCTGAAGAATATCGACCCCCCCCCCCCACCCCCCCCCCCACCCCCTCAGTATTTTTTAAAAAATAGCGACCCCCGGTCATAGTACTTTGACACACGTTCATGATATGTTGAACAGTTCCCGCGACTTTAATCTACCTCCTGTATAATTTAAAGAAAGGGTTTAACTTTACTCGTAAACTGTTCAACTTTGGTCATAATTACAGATGTCATGATCCCCGGTCAGAGCAATTTCAGCCCTGTTTGTCATATCATGGCTAATGCGCGCCTTGCTAACTGAACCCAAGTATTTTGTACACAGGGGGTCACATTTTCTGAAGAATATCGATCCCCGGTCAGTATTTTTTAAAAAATAGCGACCCCGGTCATAGTACTTTGACACACGTTCATGATATGTTGACCAGCTCCTGCCAACTTAATCTACCTCTGGTATAATTTAAGACAGAATTTAACTTTACTCGATTTTATTTAACCTGTGTCATAATTCTTACAGATGTAGTGACCCCCGGTCATAGCAATTTCAGCCGTGTTCATCCTGTAATGACTAAAGCGCGCAATACCGATTGAACCCAAGTATTTTGTGCATAGGGGGTCACATTTTCTGAAGAATATCGACCCCCGGTCAGTATTTTTTAAAAAATAGCGACCCCCGGTCATAGTAATTAAATCAGCTGATGCGGTCAATTTAAATACATGTTTTCGCCAAATGTTGACCACCAATTGTAATAATGTTTTCGCATCATAACCAGTTTTGTAATAAATATTTCTAAGTCGTTGTACTTTCATCTAGAATATCTGATGTATTACTTCATACATGTACACATGCGCGCAAACACATGCGCCCCTCCCATACAAACTACATGCATACACATACTATCAACATACTAGCACGTGCGCACATTCATACTCACATAGACACATAAATACAGACACAAAATTATTTTATTACACTTCAGGTTGTTATTACAATTCAGGTTGACCACCAATTGTAATAATGTTTTCGCATCATAACCAGTTTTGTAATAAAAATTTCTACGTCGTTGTACTATCATCTAGAATATCTGATGTATTACTTCATACATGTACACATGCGCGCACACGCATGCGCCCCTCCCATACAAACTACACGCATACACATACTATCAACATACTATCAACATACTAGCACGTGCGCACATTCATACTCACATAGACACACAAATACAGACACAAAATTATTTTATTATACTTCAGGTTGTTATTACAATTCAGGTTGACCACCAATTGTAATAAAGTTTTTGCATCATAACCAGTTTTGTAATAAAAATTTCTAAGTCGTTGTACTATCATCTAGAATATCTGATGTATTACTTCATACATGTACACATGCGCGCACACGCATGCGCCCCTCCCATACAAACTACACGCATACACATACTATCAACATACTAGCACGTGCGCACATTCATATTCACATAGACACACAAATACAGACACAAAATTATTTTATTACACTTCAGGTTGTTATTACAATTCAGGTTGCCCACCAATTGTAATAATGTTTTCGCATCATAACCAGTTTTGTAATTAAAAATTCTAAGTCGTTGTACTATCATCTAGAATATCTGATGTATTACTTCATACATGTACACATGCGCGCACACGCATGCGCCCCTCCCATACAAACTACACGCATACACAAACTATCAACATACTAGCACGTGCGCACATTCATACTCACATAGACACACAAATACAGACTAAATATAATTATAGTACACTTCAGGTTGTTATTACAATTCAGATTGACCACCAATTGTAATAACGTTTTCGCATCATAACCAGTTTTGTAATAATTTTTATTACAATTCCGGTTGTTATTACAATTCAGGTTGCAATAACGCACAATGTTAATTGAACCCAAGCATTTTGTACATAGGGGGTCACATTTTCTGAAGAATACTGACCCCCGGTCAGTATTTTTTAAAAAATAGCGACACCCGGTCATATTGTTTTGACACAAATTCATGATATGTTGAACAACTCCCTGAAACTCAAATCTATCTCCAGTATAATTTAAGGAAAGGGTTTAACTTTACTCGAAAACTATTTAACCTTGGTTATAATTCTTACAGATGTAGTGACCCCCTTTCATAGATTATTTTTAGCCACGTTTATTATATAATAACCAATGCGCCCAATGCTAATTGAACTCAAGTTAGTTGTAGAAAGGATGGGTGTAATTTTTTTCTGAAGAATATCGAACCCCGGTCAGTATTTTTTAAACAATAATGCTCCCCGGTAATAATGCTTTGGCCCACCTTCGTGATATTTTGAACAACACCAGCAACTTTAATTTGCCTCAAGTATACTTTAAAGAAAGGGTTTCACGTATTTCGAAAAAAATATTTAACCTTGGTCATAATTGTTACAGATGTGTGACCCCTAGTAATATCATTTTGAGCCCCGTTTAATATATCATGACTAATGCGCACAATGGACGCCAAGTAATACGACTTGTAATCATTGTTCGTACAGACTAGCACACACACGCACGCAAGCAGGCACGCACACGCGAGCGCATGTACACACACATGCACGTAACAATCACTTATAGTAAATAAACACCCTTCCGCACGCACCCACACACCCCTACACAACATCGGAATACAATTTAATTTATAGAGAATTGTGTCAATTATTGTTGAAGAGATGCTGTTGATTTTCTTATATAAAAGGTCAAGCACGTGTGACATATACCATAGCAATATAGTGTGTACATTTGTAACAGGCCATTGTCCTCTGCAGATAATAAACATTAGATTAGTTGTTCATAATGTTTTTACTTTTGTTTTAAACGAGCTTTGTAGAAAACCACACAGCAAAGATTTGTTGCGTGTTTATTTTTGTCTAAAAGGACGAGTTTAATAGATCCAATAAATCACGAACACGAATCTTATATTCTATTCATAACATAACCTAGAGAAGATAGTTTTCCTTGTGTGTTCGTCACCTATTTGTGGCTGCCTAGTAAGTCAAATGTATGACATCGAAAATATCAGCACCTGTTGAGTTTCAAAACAGTTTGCCAATCAGACTGAGGTTAATCGTCAACTTTTATCCTTTTATATTCAATTGAACTTAATTTGCGTTTGTGTTCGTTTATATAGGGAATTATTACTCAAGGGTACAAAATAAAATACACAAGTAATAGTATTTGCCTTTATAAAAAGAACAGTTTACTTACTGTAAAGATTTAAAAACATGATTTGACAAGTAAGGTCGGTCGCTGTTAGAAGTATAGAACCATTTATTAGATCCCACAGAAAAGGTTGTTATACTCAAAATGCATTGTAAATGTCCCCTTAAAATAAGTTATATTACCACTACTTCTACTAATACAACTACTACTTCACACCCACTGTCACTCATCTGCTAGTGTCAACATTTTTCAAAATATTGACAGTTTCTAAATAATAAAGTGTTTCCGTTAAATTTCGTTTAACCCCCCCCCCCCCACACACACACACACACACACACACACACACACGCTACCACACCCACACACCCACACATACCCACCCACCCGATGCTGCAGCAACAAAAAAAAAAAAAACTGCAGCCGCAACAATATTAGGTATTCAAGTATTTGCAATGGTTACTAATTTGTTAGTAATAATTGGGGCGGGGGTCAATATTTTATAGATATATCGCGGAGGGGGTCACTATTTTTCAGAGGGGAGTCGATATTTTTCAGAAAGGGGGTCGCTTTTTCTGAAGAATAGTGACCGGGGGGTCAGTATTCTATGGGGGTCACTTTACTTCGTTACACCTGTAATGGCAGCGAAATGGTTAATTGTGACGCCGGGAAGCCTAACTCAGCGTCTTATCTAGATCAAACCATCTTTGTTACTCTGTATTTTAAGAGAAACTAAAGAAAAACATTTTTGTATTGTAGCAGATGACAGTTTTGCAGGCAATTACCAGTAATCAAAGCATCATATGACATGACAGACCGGAAGTGACATTCATAGCCATACTTCCTTTTTACCCTTTACTCCATAATGTGCCTTTCTACACCTTTGCAAACAGAGTAGACCAAATACATATACACAGATATGCATATGTCTCTTAGTAGACCCAGATCAGACGACATTTCGGGTTCATGAATTCATTATTTTAACTTACATTGATTCATTATTTCAACTTCAGGAATTCACAAATTAACGATTTCAACCTCATGAATTCATGATTTCAATTTTATGATTTCACGATTCCATAAAGTCAGCTGTACGTAAATGTACGGTCTGATGTGATGGCTAACTGGAGCTACTTTTCCTATTTGCCAAGAAATTAGCCACCTTACTCGTCAATGATGTTTTTACCTTGGCACTTTGTTCCTCCCAGTCTCTCACAGTCATTTCACACTGTAGAAGTTTTGTTTTCTCGAGGTCCGATTTCCGCACAGAGGCCATTATACCTGCAAACATCGTGAAACAGAGCTCAGATAACTGTCTACATGTCGTCAAACTGACCGACAAATTAGCTCAGATAACTGTCTACATGTCGTCAAACTGACCGACAAATTAGCATTTAACCCTTTCTATGTTCTATATTTGCCAATATTCAATATCTACTAATATTCATGGACAACATAGTTATAATGAAATATGGAAGGTGGAAAATTGTAGCCATTTTAGAAACTAAAGAAACATATCTAGATCTATCTATCAAATTTCATTAATAAACAGAGCAGACCCTGATCAGACAGCTCCTACAGGAGCAGTCTGAACTGGGTCTACCCTGTTTGCAGATGCGTGAAAATGATGCAGATGCGTTCATATGAAGTAAGTGTTAATCCTTACCAGCTGTGATAAAATGTCTGCTCAGATTTTAATTAGATGCAGTTTTACTATACCAATTCCATCAAGCGTCTAAGAAACTATTGACCGAGTGTCAAGCAGCTTAGATCCGATGAGACGCTGAGTTACTCGGCGTCTCATCTGGATCAAATCTGATTGCGGGATCATGGTTAAACTTTCAGCCTGCTAGGCAAATTGAAACCTACGGAAAATGTCTTATAAATTCAGACTCTTGGTCAAACTTTTTTCTAGACTTTTCAAAGATATAATCAAATGTCAAACAGTTTCGATCCTGAGGAGACGCCGAGTAACTCGGTACATCCTCTATAAACAAACTGAAGGTTCATTTAACCCTTTCGCTGCCAAACTCTGTCGTCTGCTTACTTTGTCGTCTGCTACAAATTTTCATTCTTTTGATTTTCTTCATTTTTGTTTCAAAAACATAGTAACAGTAACAAACAGTTTGGATCCTGATGAGACGCCGATTTACTCGGCGTCTCATCTGGATCCAAACTGTTTGCATAGGTAATCACAGATCCGGCATTGGCAGCGAAAGGGTTAAGCACACTCCATGCGAATTCGAGACAGATTCTCGAAACATTAATCGAGTCGCTCGTCGTCTTAGTTTGACTTGTTAGGAGAAAGAATGTAGCTTGCTACCAATTTACTAACGAATGTTCATGTATTACTAAGAAATAATAACTTGATGAATATTAATTAGCTGAACATGAATATGCGGGTCAAGACAGGAACTGTAGAATCAGATTTATATTATTAAATAAGCAAATAACGGACTCTAGTCTGGGTCCAAAACAGGAACTGTAGAATTATATTTATATTAACACACAAGCAAACAAAGTAAACCATGATATTGTTCTACACTGTTTGCAAAGCCTGATCATCATATGAAGAGTAAACATGCATACCATTATAATTCCAATTAGAAGACGTTGTCAGAATCACGACTGTACATAGGATGCGTACCGATTCATCACAATCTCTTACAGTAATTTTGAGTCCTCTCAATATGGGCATTGGAGACAGGTGGCAGCTTAATGCAGGAACATAATTTTTATTGCTTTTGTAGAGGACCTAGAGATGATGTTATGTGCCTAATATCTAAGCTGAGAACCTTCCAGTTTCAGAGTAGAAGATTTTCAAAGTTTTCACTATATGTTTCTAAGAAACTGGTCACCCATGGGGCGTGGGCCAATTTTGACCCCAGGGGCATAATTTATACTGGTGTCAAAATTGACCATGCCCCAGGATGCCTTGTTGAGAAACTGAGAACCCTGTAGATTCAGAGGAGAATAGTTTTAAAGGTTCAAATTGTTGACGACTGACGACGCCCGACGCACGCACACGTATATACGGACGACGGACATCAGGCAATCACAAAAGCATACCCTGAGCACTTTGTGCTCTGGTGAGTTAAAATGGCATGTAAACACATGACGTTTTTGCTAAGTACAATCTATATAATCAGATCTACATTAGCCCATCAGCAAACAGAGCATACCCTGATCAGACGGCTCCTATAGAAGCCGTCTGATATGGGTCTACTTTGTTTACAATGGCACAGAAATGCGTTTTTACGGAGTAAATGGTTAAAATATTTTAACGTCTGAAAACTCCCCCTGATTTATACTAATATTTAGAAAATCATACATAATTCAGAGTTTCCGAAAATATGTATTTTACATAGTACGGTCCGGTATGCCTTTCCTATTGTATGTGTAATTCAAATTACAAATTTAATTGAGTCAACTAACTGTGGGCATAATAGAGCTGAATGCAATTCCCACTCAGTTATCGATCTTAATCACTCAAATGCATGGTGAATGTGTAACTTACGAGGAACGACACTGTTTACCCAAACTTGTCGATCTCTATCACTCACATTTATTTCACTGTAAAATAAACGATTATTCTGAGGGTGTTTTTTTTTTGCTTTGATGCGTGAAATCAAATGCAAACCTTTCATGTCTAGATGTCCATACAGCTCCACGCGCACCTGTGAGCCCTCCTTGTCATGACCACAGAACCCACCTGTAAGATACTTCTGGAGTACCTGTGGTATACAAAGCACTCCGTATAAAACTCTTTTATCAGTTGTATATACACTCATTTTTCTCCAAACTAGAATTCTAGTAGAGAAGAATTTCGAAACTTTTAGGCAGGTGGCTGCTTAATGCAGGATGAAAGTCAAGCAAATGAATTTCACCCTGCACTAAGCTGCCACCTGTCTCCAAGACCGACATTTAAACTAAATTGATGTCCAGTTTAGAGAGATTTTACTGTCTAGTAATTAAGTATGTTACCCATAAATATCCATGCAAGAATAATTACGTCATTGATATTAATGACATTATTTTTTTTTATAATGTTACATAAACACAGGACATTTGGCTATGGCTGAAACTGTAAAATCAGACCTATATAGTTCCATATTCTGATCAGACAGCTCCTGTAGGAACTGTCTGATCTCGGTTTACTATGTTTTCAAATGCGTAAAAGGGCGTATTTATGGCGTAATGGGTTAAAACGAAACTTAATGTACTCTAATTATAACCGTCAAAAGACGTCTGTATCAGATCAAAGACCAATGTACTGACTTTTCTGAGTCTACGATGCGTACAAAGGTATTCCGATGACATCAGAGACATAAAATATCGACATCACGTAACGGATCATTTCAATCATGGAAAAGCTTTTTTTTTGCATTAAGTGAATCGAAAGAAAAATTGTTAAGACAAATCTTCGCCAACTCTATTTTCAAAATACAAGGTATATTCAATTTCTATACTTAATGCAATCAGAGTGTCAAACAGTTTGGATCCTGATAAGACGCCGAGTTACTCGGCGTCTCATCTGGATTCAATCTGTTTGCAAAGATTACCATAAATTGGTCTTCAGCAGGGTGAGGTTTAAGAGCATTGCCCTTGTTGTATCCTGTGATCTGACAAATTTTTATATCTCCTCAAAGCATTCTGGTGTTAATTAATTAACTGTCATGTCAGTCCATGTTCTTGTCTTTAATTACTTACCCATTTTGGTACAAAATCAATGTTTTCTATAAAAGTATCCGGGAAAACATGCCTTTACTAAGACAGTAAACCCCCTCTAAACCGGACGTTAAATTTAGTATAAATATCGGTCTTGGAGACAGGTGGCAGCTTAATACAGGGTGAAAGTCATGCAGAAAGCTCCTCTATAGGATTAAGCGGCAACCTGATTACACGTATCTAAATTATTCTCTACTACGAGCATTATAATCACTAGGGGTATTTTTAATACAACACGGGAATGACTGAGCGTGCGCTGCGATTCGAACTCGCGGCCTCTTCTTTAGGAGTCGGACGTTATATCAATGAGCTAATAATGTCCATAATGGTGGAATGTTTCTGTCACCATTTAACCAGTTAGTTTTCGGGAAATGTTTATCGTAAATAATGGCGAATATTTAGCATACCTATATAGATATCTTATTCAATACAAAGACCATAAGACAAACAATACAACATTATCTAGCTACAGTAGAACATGTCTTAAGAGACCACATATTGATTGAATACAATAATCTTAAAAAGCAGGTGGTTGCTTAATGCAGGGCAAACGCACTGTAAAAGGCTCCTACATGCGCATTTTGTATTACATTTGACCTGTATTAAGCAACCACCGGCCTTACAGACCCATAATTAGACCTCTTGATGGCGGTCTTTTAACCTTTTACTCCATGAATATTTATGTACGAAATAATAGCATGATGATTATTAATTAGATTAAGTTTTATAATGGCACATGAATACAGGAATTTTTGGTCATGGCAGAAACTGTAGAATTATATCTATATTATTTCATAAGCAAACAGACGGATACTGTGGGTCTACTCTGTTTGCAAAGGTGCAGAAAGGCATATTTATAGAGTAAAGAGTTAACACATTACCCCCTAGTGACGCATTTTATGCCTCTATAAAATTCGCATTATTAAACCATTGTGATAAATAGAGCATTTGCTCCTATGGAGCAAATGCTCTATTTATCACACTGGTTTCAAGACTACACAATTCTAAAACTCTCCTTTTCTATAGTTAATGCTCCTTTTCAGTAGATTTATTCAGAGAGGTTGGGTCTAAAAATAGCCTAAGAGAGAATGAGTTAAGACAGGATTTACTAGTGTCATGACAACTTTCTTGTTAGCCCTGTACTTCACGAATACGTATTCAAGAATTAATCTCTTCCTGACTATTCATTTACTTACTCTTTGGCCATGATAGAAACTGTAGAATCGAATCTATCATTGTTTCATAAGTAAATACAGCAAACCTATATCAGAAAAGCTCCTATAGGAACCGTCTGATCTGGTCCCTTCCGTTTGTAAAGGAGTTCAAACACCTATTTGTGTGGTAGAAGGATTAATCCTTACAATGCTTGATTTTCAAATTTCCAAAATTCAAACAGGTCAAGCTTATGGTGAATATTTAGGATTTGTTCTAAAGAAACGTTTAACATGACAAACAGTGTAACATGACAAACAGTGCCGACCATGACGAGAGAGCTCCTAGAGGAGCTCTCTCATCTGGTTCTACATTGTTTACAAAGGACGTTAGTGACTCGTTTGAGTCGTTTTCCCGCATTGTAAGGTTTAAGTAAATTGTAACTAGAATCATTCTAGTTAAGATAACTGAAAACTCGGTAACTGTCAAGTTAACAATCGTGAAATTACGATCTAGCAGAGAGAGACACTAACAAGCAAATTTTCAAGTTAATGTTTCTGAACTTAATGACCGTTTTCGAGTATTCACTCACTAGATACTGACGTGACAAATCCGCCATCATAAAAGCGAAGGAACACATAAAAGTTAATTGTTTAAGTGGTGGCAAAATTATATCGCCATAGATTTCTTCTATCGCCATAGACTTAAGACACTTCCCTAAAATAGCCAAAGGACAATAAACAACTACATTTAACTACTACACGTGTAAAGAAAAGTAGGCAATTATGGGGAAAAACCATATGATTCTAAATATACTTCCAATCATTGACAGAGACAGTATTTGCTCATCCTCAAAAGTTCGACCAGAGACCTTCATCAAAAGTCATAAAAGTGTTTGTGTCAGTTGTTTTCTTAGCTATAATACACACATGATGATTTTGTAACTACATGTTGTAACAACATTTCGGGTGTTTAACCCTTAACTCTACAGTAAAACATCTTTATAACGGCCACTAAATTGTGTTAATTATAAGTTAGAACCTCTCTAAAACGGCTACTAAATTGTGTTAATTAGTTGGTATTTAGTACAGGTGACTGCTTAAAGCAAGCAGCTGCTTTAAGCAGCCACCTGCCTTTAACACTAAATACTTGATGTAATTTAGTGGCCGTTATAGAGAGGTTTTACTGTATATAATATGAATATTCATGAAATCCTGACTATTAGTTAGATAAATTGTTATAACATAACTTGGGCACAGGAATATTTTGCGATAGCAGAAACTTAAGAATTATATCTATATTATATCATAAGCAACCTACAGGAGCTGTCTGATCTGGGTCCACTCTGTTTTCAAAGGCGTAGAAAAGCGTATTTATGGAGTAAAAGGTTAGATTAACAAACATTAATAATACTTGATACATGTCTCTGACATAAACTTTGAGGATAAAGAAACATTATCTAAATAAGAAGTAATAATGCCATTGCACCCTAAATACTCGAAGGATTCAGACACACGATTTCTCCTCTCCATTTGTTTGTCAAACGAAATACAGTAGAACCTGTCTTAAGCGGCCATTAAAGTGGTCTAATTATGGGTATGTAAGGCAGGTGGTAGCTTAATACAGGTCAAATGTAATGCAGGTGGCTCCTAAAGGAGCTTTTTGCATTACATTTGCCCTGCATTAAGCAACCATCTGCTTTTTTATGCTTTTCTATGTTCAATAAATGAATGGTCGCTTAGGACAGGTTTTATTGTCAACCAATTTGGTATCATTTTGTCATGTGCCATATTTAGAATTAATCTAATTTTATTGTACATGCAATTTCTGACATGAATATTCATGAAGTGAAGTGTTAATCATTTCATCGCCAATTAAATTTATTTTGCCAAACTTGCCCTCCGCTTCAAATTCGAGTATTTGTTCAATTTCCTTATAAAAGCAAAATCAGAATGTCAACAAGTTTGGATCTTAAAAAAGGCGGAGTTACTCGTGCATTTCATCTGGGTTGCAAATGTTATCTGGGACTCGGCTTATGGCGACAGAACGGTTACAATCATTCAACACGCAATATGGTTCAATGACAATTACTAGGCACGAAGGCATGTGGTGTGGTTTCCATGGTGATCGATATTTCCATCTATAAACAAATACTCATTGATCGGCCTGCAACCAATGTGGTCTATTTCGGGGAAATCATGGCTTTGTCATACACCACATTTTCAGAAAACCTTCGGCCCGTCTTACCAACGGTTATCGTTATTCACAGCAAAAGCTACTGTACACCTGCGACTTCTGTGTCCGATTTCAATTTGTGCTCTAGATCGTGTTTTTGTTTCCTTTTTTCTGGTGCGGAAGACCTGGCTCAAAAAATCTAATCAAAGCAGATGCTTGAGAATGATCTAAGACTCATACCAAACGTTCTGTAACCTGCGCACCTGATGTCTAATTGAAAGAGTTGTTTTAAGTGAACAGGTACTTGACTATTGGTAAAACCTGCTGAAAATGCGCATACAAATATGATGTTACATGTAAACCCTTACAGTGCGGGACAAGAGTCACTAATGTCCTTTGCAAATAGTGAAGACCCAGATCAGGGTCTGCACGGTTTGTCATGTTACACTTTTCTTTACAAGATCCCTTAAATATTCACCATTAGCTTCACATGTAGAAAAACGTAAATTTCTGCAATTTTATTCCCGATTAAATGCTAAATACATGTATATGTTGTAACCATTTCCTTGTTCTATGTTTATTCCAATCTCAATACCTACTGAATATTCATGGGGAAAATAGTTATAATGAAACATTGAAGATCGATCATTGTAACCATTTTACAAACTGAAGAAACAGATCTATCAAATTGCATTAGCAAACAAAGCAGACTGGTCAGAGTGATACGTCTGAGCTGGGTCTTTTCTGTTTGCAAATGCGTAGAGGAGCCGTCTGAGCTGGGTCTTTTCTGTTTGCAAATGCGTAGAGGAGCCGTCTGAGCTGGGTCTTTTCTGTTTGCAAATTTGTAAAAAGGCATCTATATGTGGGAAAGGGTTAAACAAGAAATATATCAAACTTCACCAGTTGAAGCCAGAATATCAATTGTCACATCTATCACGATTGAGAGCAACTTCCTGAACAAACCTTCTTTGTAGCTCAGAAGCATGTTCAACTTATCTTTCAGTTTACCAGATTCCCAGGTTACATTATAATTCTCTGCGATCATTCTCGAGTTTCCGTTTGGTCAGTTTTATAAACCAGGACTAGCTCGTTATATAGTCATAACAATGTTTCATGTGTTGAACGTATTGGAACCATACTAACCACCACCTCACCTCAGCCTCATTTATGTGAATACAGAATAATTCAGTGTTTCATTTTTTGGCTAAAAAAACACAATAATTTTAAAGCAAGAAATGCTCTTTTGTAAATACATATATTCAAACTCAATAAATGAGTTCAATGTTTCTTTCATTATCAGTGACTAACATTAAAATGGTACTAAACGGCATTGTCCACAAACTTATTAAGAAAACAAGACATTGACTGTTTTTTACCCTTAAACATTATGTCTGTTCAAGATATGAACGTTTATAAATTTACTGGCCTTTGATTCGATGGCGTTTTTGACAAACTGTTGACAAAGTGACAAACAGCTTGGATCCTGATGAGACACCGAGTTAATCGACGTCTCATCTGGTACCAATATGTTTGCGGATGTCAGTTAGATCGCGCTTAGCAGGCGAATGGTTAAAAGTTAAGAGAAACAATTTAATATCTTCTTGTCTAGCAATGAAACAATATTAAAATAAAAACAACCAACTTTAGCTGAACCATTTCTTAACTCTTTCACTGCCACTGGTTAGTCTGATCACCTTAGCAAACAGTTAAGATCATTCTTGATGAGACACTGAGTATGTTAGAGACATGTCAGGATCCAAACTGTTTGATTATTAATATTGGGTTGTTTTGAACTAAACCGAAAGATGTTTCAAAAAGGGAAAAATGAAACCGAGGACACAATTTGCAGACAACAATATGTGGCAGCGAAATAATTAATAATTCTTTGTTTTGATAAATAAAACAAACTGTACATGTTTTTTACCCTAAATCCGGACTGTAGATAGATAAGAGGCGTATACAATAAAAACCTCTCTATAACGGACACTAAATCGTGTTAATTAGTTGGTAATTAGGACAGATGGGAGCGTTCTGTTTCACTTTCACCTTGCTTTAAGCAGCCATCTGCCTTTTACACTAAATACTTGATGTAACTTAGTGGCCGTTATAGAGAGGTTTTACTGTTATCTCTTATTTTTAAAGCCAATCTATATTGCTGCCACACATTTGAATCGCTTCAGAGTGATGATTCTAATGCGTTGCAGCAAGAAAGGGTTTTGCGGAGAAATATAAGAAATAGTTTTCATTTTGTGAAAACGGGGACCAAAACTTGTAAAAGGTGTTTACCTCTGGTGGTTCATACTCTGATATGAGACTGTCAGTCCTCATCTGTGTCTTGTAGGCCATGCTCTGAAAACAGTAGGGACTACAGCAATGACGGACTTTGATGAGGTTGTGAGAAAAATGATAGAGGTTGTTAGAAAAAATATGACAACAAAACGCTGATACATGTATATAATAATATGATCTGTGACGTACCGGTAAATTATAGGGCACTGTAGAAAACCAGTCATGTTTGCAACTGTTTCAACTTTTCAAGTCAATGCGCAATTTTTACAATCAAAAGTTATATACAAATTATCACTGAATAACTTGGCCCTTTTTGTTACAATATTTTGTTAACATATGTATTAAACCATTAAATCCCATACTATACAACGTTAACTCATCTAAATTTATTTTATGTGTTCATTATCAATATAAATTAAAACAATGTTCATTACAATCACCATGTGTGCGCCTATATAAAAGTAAATCAATGTTCATTACAAAAAACATGATACACACCTATATCGAAGTGAACAATGTTCATTACAAACACCATGGTGTGTGCCTATATAAAAGTGGAACAATGTTCATTACAAGACATATGGCACATACCTATGTAAAAGTGAACAATATGCATTACAAGAAATACGGCACACAACTATGTAATGAAAGCAAATATCATTGCAAAAACAATAGTGCACTCCTATATAAATGTGAACAATGTTCATTACAAGAAATATGGCACATACCTATATAAAAGCGAACAATGTTCATTACAAGAAATATGGCACATACCTATATAAAAGTGAACAATGTTCATTACAATAAATATGGCACACACCTATATAAAAGCGAACAATGTTCATTACAAGAAATATGACACACACCTTTGTAAAAATGAACAATGTTCAGTACAAGAAATATGGCACATACCTAGGTCATGAATGCAAATATCGTTGCAAAATCAATGGTGCAGTCCTATATAAAAGTGAACACTGTTCATTACAAAACAGCGGTGCACTTCTATACAGATGTAATCACATTTCCTTATACAATTTATGTATTTAAACGATGTGTAACCTTTTGTGAAATATGCAATATTGTAAAATATAATCTTGATTATATTTTATATAATCTTTCTGCTTAGTTCATACAAAAGGCTTTAGAGCGGAATGTGTCGTAAGTCTTGCTCTCTTTTACTGGCACCGAAACTGATTATGTAAGTTGTTATGAAATTTAAATAGTATGTTGAATATATTTACCTTTCGCAGCATCTGCTCTGCCTTGTTGACATCGAAACTTCTCGCTGAAATAATACACGATGCACTTAAGCATATGTAAGACTTAATACAAAAATACATAAATTCTTCATTACTAAAAGTTCGTAGTATCGAGTTTTTACTGTATACAGGACAACCGATCAAGATCAAATGACATCAGTACATGATACAGGGCCATAAATAAGATGAAGGGCGTCTATTATATACTCAAATCATCATTTCACCACCAAATCCTATACATTGTACATGTATTGTGACCACTCTGTACTTTCTAAAGAGTAGTCTCAAAATAGGATGTGGTCCTGAAAAAAGTTGATATTCTTTCAAAATCAGTTCATGCCTCTGCAATAACAAAATCGTATATCATCAGATCATGTATTCAGCAAATCACGACAGTTTATTATCAAATCATGATCATATGTTTTCAGCAAATATGGAAAAATAGTCAAACTGGGAGAGCCACATACGAAATGACACCACACCAAACACCATCAAACAAGAAACGGTATAGCCACAAGACAAAACATAACAGGACGCATATCAAGACGGAAAACATTAAACATTAAGCATATTAAACAACAAAGTTGACCATAGGCTGAAAGCAGGAGTATCGCCTTGAAACGGTCAGTAACCAAAATCAGCTACTGGGGGACTTAAACCTGGTTTACGGGTACCCAACCTCGTCCTTATCCCACTTTCACCAAAGTCAAAATGTAAATAGAATCCCCCCTCCAGACAACTTCACAACATGAATAACGATGTCTGCCAAAATGAAATGACTTTAAAATAAACGTTAGAGGTAAACAAGCACCTTGATATTGCAGAGGCATGAAGTCACAATCATATGTCTTCAGTGCATTACGGTCATATGTCTTCAGTAAATCACAATTATTTATAACCAGAATGAATATGTTTAGCAAATAATGGCAGTACGATATCAGCAAATCACGATCATATGTTTTCAGCAATTCACAATCATATGTTTTCAATACATCACGATCACATGTTTTCAGCAAATCACGATCATATACCATGAGCAGGATGGAGGTGGTCAAGCAGAAGTAAAACAGTTCACACATACTCGTACATATACATACCTTTGAGCCACTTCCGGAGATAGAAGTCCTCATATTGGGGAGATAGAATGTCTCTTACACGTCCTCTCAACTGAAACCCAAAATAAGTGCCATAATGATATATAGCCTCTTAACCCATTACTCCATATGCTATTTTTAGATACAACCTCTTTGAATAAGTCTACCAAATAGGAGCATTAACTAGAGAAAAGGAACATTTTAGAATTTTGTAGTTTGAAATCATTGTGATAAATAGAGCATTTGCTCCTATAGGAGCAAATGCTCTATTTATCACAATGGTTTCACAAAGTGACTTTTACAGAGACGTCAAAAGTCGTCAACAAGAGGTAATGGGTTTTTGCGACCACATACTAAGCAATGCTTTGGTCTTTAAAAACAATTTGCTGCTTCATACAGAACTAGAGTAATGTAATCTGGATAAAACGTCACCATCGACATACCTTTATATACTGGAGAGTCTCTCTAAACGTGACCATTTGATGAATAATTGTGGAAGTCTTTGAAAACAGATGGCTGCTTAATGTTTTTAGAATCGTCTCAATTAGCTCATACAAGAGCAGTCTGTGTTCGATGCTATAAAAGTTTTTTCTTGAGTCTGAAACCATTCTCAAGCATCTGACTGATAAAATTTTGAGCTTTTCAGACTCGAGCAAAATGTCTTATATCTCTCGACCTGATTTTAACATCTATTCAAGTATACTTAAATTTCTCTTTAAAGAAATCAACACATTGTTTCCATGAAATTATTTTGGATTCGCAATGCAAATGTGGTCTTTAAAATATTGCGTCATTGTCAATTCGCATTAAATAAATGTTAATATTTTAATAATATTGTAATGCATAAATATGTAGAACAAATTATGCTTACCTCGTCAATCTTAGCCTGCTGTTTTTCTTCCTTTCTCGGCATGTCCGTTTCATCTATATCTTGTGGATCGTCGAAACTCTTTTTGGTACACTGTGAATAAGTAACAGACATGTTGAAAAACGCTTGTTGCTGCAGCCACAGTCTTTCTCGGAGTGAATCCTCCAGCCTTGAAATCATTATTGGTCTTTAGTATATTGTGTCACTGGAGAGCGTTAATAGTGACAAATTAGTTTCCAATAGGGAAGGGACTTCATTATGTCAATCAACATCGTCTGATAATGGCCTTGAATGGTTCTTAACATTTAGCGAGCTTGGTAAATTACTGTCGGCTCTGACCGAATTTAGCCTGATTCAGGCACCTGGAGGGTGTAGAACTCTCAAGTCTGGCTCTGAATTCATTCTCAAAAATAAGACTTGTCAGAGTTTGAGTAAAATCTGACCAGTCAGATTATTGAGAATAAATTCAGCCCCCAACAAACTGTTTTATAACCGCGAGACCAGGTTAAACAACATTTCTCCTATCAAGCATGCTACGAGAGACATTGCGAGAGGCCATAGTAACAAACAGTTTTGGGTCAAGTTGAGACAACACTCGCCGTCTCACTAGGTTTCCAAATATGGTTCTGACCAAATTTCAGAGAAAAGCCATGACAGATCAAAATATATTTTTGTTTGTTTTGTTTGTATCTGAGTTTTATGTCGTTTAACAGTATTTCAGATGAAATAACCTTTTCTACCGATGAAATTTTATTCAGTAGGTTAAAGAAGATATAAGAAATATTATGCTATTTACGTGCGTATCATAGTTGCTATATTTAGCCTCTTGGCTTGGTACACATGCACTATCATTTGCAAACAGTGCATACCCTGATCAGAGGGCTCCTCTAGGAGCCCTCTGATCAGGGTATTCACTGTTTGTCATTAGAAATCCTCTAGCTAAATTACCCTTTCATACTGTATAAAGTCTACCAATACTGCCTCTGGCATTTCAGCAGAGTAAGAGTTAATTTTTTTTTACTACAGTAGGCTTGATTACAACAGGCGAATCGGATTGCCTCTTCAATTAGCTTACTATTTCATTAACGTGTTACTGCAACATGTGAACTTTTGGGCGTAGTTTGCACCTACGTCAGTTGCATAGCAACCGAACATTTCGTGAGAAACCATTTCCCTGTTGATTATTCATGTAATGACATCATGAATATTTATTGGCAGAAGTTTTATAATGTAATATGTACACAAGATGTGTGCATTGTATTGGTATTGGTGTATTGGTAGAAACTGTAGAGTGATATCTATTATAATTTCATAAGCAAATAGAGCAAACCCTGATCAGAAGGTTCCTATGGGAGCCGTCTGGTCTGAGTATACTCTGTTTGAAAAGGTGTGAAAATATTGTATAGTAAATCAGGCTGGATTTTCTTTCTCAAAATTGCAGTAAATGTTTTTTAACCCTTTCGCTGCCAAACTCTGTCGTCTGCTAACTTTGTCGTCTGCTACAAATTTTCATTCTTTTGATTTTCTTCATTTTTGTTTCAAAAACATAGTAACAGTAACAAACAGTTTGGATCCTGATGAGACGCCGAGTTACTCGGCGTCTCATCTGGGTCCAAACTGTTTGCATAGATAATCACAGATCCGGCATTGGCAGCGAAAGGGTTAACTTGGTACTCATTTCCACAGGGTAGTATATTACAAGATCAATATGATGCCGATGCTTGGTCATCGAGCTATCTTGGCTGTCCAACTTCTTTGGCTATGGTTTATGGTCACAATTTAGATAGTGACTGCCCAGTCCATTTAGAAGACCGTCTATGGGTGTTGTGTAACTTATGTTGAATTATTAACAATTAGCATACTACAGACGAGAATTTGCAATAGCTTTTGCAAACAGTTTGGATCCAGATAAGACTGGGTAACTCGGCGTCTCACCAGGACCCAAACTGTTTGACATTCGTATTGTATGCTTGCAGTAAAAGGCAATACATGTATACATGTTGTTTGATATACAGCAGAACCTGTCGCACGCGGTCATCAAAAAAAATCTAATTATGGATCTGTAGGCAAGTGGAAGCTTAACCCATTCCTTCATATGCTATTTTAGTCCCAATCTCTTTGAATGACTCTACCGAAAAGGAGCATTTACTAGAGAAAAGTAAAAGTTTAGAATTTTGTAGTTTGAAACCATTGTGATAAATACAGCATTTGCTCCTATATGAGCAAATGCTCTATTTATCACAATGGTTTCAAGAAGTGGTTATTACAGAGGCGTAGAAATGCGTATTTATGGGGAAAGGGTTAATGCAGGGCAAATGTAATGCAGAAATCTCCTATAGGAGTTTTCTGCATTACTTGTGCCCTGCATTAAGCTACCATCTGATTTTTTAAGTTTTCTGTGTTCATTAAATGAGTGGCCGCTTAGGACAAGTTCTATTGTACTAAATAGGATAAGTTTCAAACAGGTTTAATTACTCAGGAGCTTAGCCCTTTACCCCATAAATATTCATGTAAGAAATAATAACGTCATCAATATTAAGTACATGTAGATTAATTGCTATAATAGCACACGGACACATAAGGAGTTTTTGGTCGTTGCATAAACTATCAAATCATATCTATATTTTGCCATAAGCAAAGAGAGCAGACCCTTATCAGACGGTTTCTACACTAGCCGTCTGATCTGGGTTTTCTCTGTTTGCAAATACATAGAAAGGCGTATTTATGGAGTAACGAGTTAAATGTTGATTGGATGTTTAACCCATTCCCTCCTAGACTATTTTAGACCCAATCTCTTGGAATACATCTACCAAAAAGGATCATTTACTAGAAAAAAGGAAAAGTTTAGAATTATGTAGTTTTGAAACCATTATGATAAATAGAGCATTTGCTCCTTAGGAGTAAATGCTCTATTTATCACAATGGTATTAAAACTTTACTTTTACAGAGGCATCAAAAGGCGTCAGCTAGGAGGGAATGGGTTAAAAGCTTATGCCGTACATTATGTTATAGAACCTTGCCGATGACATCTAACGTTTATTATGCCAAAACTTCACTATTAGACTGGTCTCTACTTCAAATGTGTTTTGTAGTGTTTTTCATAAACATAATCCGAATGTACGATTGGTTCAGTTCTGTTCAGGAGCTGATTTATCTGGTTCTGAACTGCCTACAAAGGTAAATTTAAGCCATGGCATGTTATTTGTTAAACTGTAATTTCAACGGATGAGTGCAGACTTATCGTAACTACAATATTTGTGGAGCAAACGGTTTGGATCTAGAAGAGAGGCCGAGTAACTCGGCGTCTCGTCAGGATCAAAACTGTTATACGTTCCTGGTAGCATTTTCCAATAGAAATAAAAGAAAAATCAACGTAGACAATTTTAGGAAAGCAGTTATTTTAAATGCTTACATAGGCCACATAATGTAGTTAGTACAGTCTTGCATTCAATCCTCACTTTATCCTCCTATCATGCTGGCAATACCTACTGGACATTTTACAGGGTATCGTGATGACGCTTGCCGCAAAACTATGTCTAAAATGTGTCCTTTTTGGTATTAAAATTGAAGGACAAGAGTACCATGATGACTATATATCACCCATCTGAGTAAATATGTTATATGAGTTCTTGTGGCGTTAGCATCATTGTTCAATTGTTTTACCCTTTTCCCGCTGTGGAAAAAAACATTGTCTGCTCAAATTTTGAGCTATTGTTATTTTAACAATTTCCGATTCGATCAATTTTTTTGGAAACTTATAAGATATTATACTTCAAAATGCATTAAAGCCTTGCAAATACAGAAATAAGGTCTGATAGCATGTTGGTTTTATTTTTAGCCTGCTGAGCAAGCTGTTGTTGGTAGAAAATGTCTTCGATTTCAGCTGTCAAATTTGACTTATCTTTTCAACAACACGATCAGAGTACCAAACAGTTTGGATCCTGATTAGACGACGACTTAACCGGCGCCTCGTCTTGGTCCAATTTGTTTGTATAAAGTATCACTCATCCGCACGCAACATACTAAAGATGGAATCCCATACAACCATATAAGGAAAAAGACCCGCCCCTGGTACTGGTCAGTTTTCGACGAATCGCAACAACTTCAAATAAAATTGTTGACACCTTGCCAGTGGTTTGAGAGGAGAATATTTAGTAAGTTACACCCCAGTCACATTTGCTCTATGGCCGCCGTACGACCGTCGTACGACCGCCGTAGATCGCTGAAATCGAGAGATTTCTGCGGCGGCCGTAAAAGATCTGCGACGACGACAGCCGCCGTAAGGCGTATCCTTATATTTTACAGGCCGTGCATTTTAAGCGAGGACGTATAATTTCTACGGCCGCCTAACTTTACAACAAGACTGCACGGTGGCCGCATGGCGGCCAAACGGGCGCCACACAGTGAATGTTGGTCATCACTTCAAATGCCGTACGTGCCGGTGTAACGAAGTAAAGTGACCCCCATAGAATACTGACCCCCCGGTCAGTATTTTTTAAAAAATAGTGACACCCCGGTCATAGTATTTTGACCCCCCGGTCATAATATTACGACCCCTGCACACGAAGAAAACTGACCCCTTACGAAGATTTGTGACCCCCATAGAATAGTGACTCCCTGTCTTTGTTTCAACAAAACATACACCCGCACGCCTGCGCACGCACGCACGCACGCACGCACACACGCACACACACAACACGCATGTACACACACACAGTTACACACACGCACGCATGCACGCACACATACCGGTACACATATGCACGCACGCACGCACTCGCATACATGCACGCACACCAACACTCACGCACGCACTCACGCGCAAGGCAGGAGCACATGTACCAGCATGCATATATAAAGAGATCACTTAATAAATTGTAAAATGTTGTATTGACTTCTATCTGACGTAAATAGCTGTTAAAATTTCAATAATCTAAGTTCTAACTTAAAATTTCGTGGACGGAAAACTGTGTCAGTCACTGTAAAACTGAAAAAAACTTCACTTGGCAGTGGATTTTCTTATGGTCAATGCTGTGTGCAATGCCATATATCATATCCATATTTTGAAAACATTTGTAATTTATCACCTATTGAAATTAATTGAAATGAATCTCATCCAAGTGAGGCAACATAGGGGTTCGACATCATGCCTTTTGAATTATTTTAGCGAATTTGGAAATAATATTGGTTGTTGCTGTTGTGTTTGCTTCGTCTACCACCACCATCACCGTCACTAGTACTACTTCTACTACTACTACTACTACTACTACTATAATTACTGCCACTACTACTACTACTACTGCTGCTATTAATCCCACTACTACACATACTACTCATCCTACTCCTATTCCTACTCCTCCTCCTCCTACTATTACCTACCTACCTACCTACCTACCCAATAACCCACCCACCCACCCACCCAAAACCCAGCCACCCACCAAAGCACAAACCCACCCACCCACAAACCCACCCACTTACTACTGCCGCTGCTGCTGCTACAACTGCTACTACTACTATTCCTACTTCCTACTACCTACTACTACTACTACTACCTACACTACTACTACCTATACGTCTACTACCTATACTACTACCTATACTACTACTACTACTTATACTACTACTATCTATCTACCTATCTATCTGTCATGACTAAACCGCGCAATACTAATTGAACCCAAATATTTTGTACATAGGGGGTCACATTTTCTGAAGAATATCGACCCCGGTCAGTATTTTTTAAAAAATAGCGACCCCCGGTCATAGTGCTTTGACAGACACACGTTCATTATATGTTGAACAGTTCCCGCGACTTTAATCTACCTCCTGTATAATTTAAAGAAAGAGTTTAACTTTACTCGTAAACTATTTAACCTTGGTCATAATTGTTACAGATGTAGTGCCCCCGGTCATAGCAAAATGCCAGCCCTGTTTATCATATCATGGCTAATGCGCGCCTTGTTAATTGAACCCAAGTATTTTGTACATAGGGGGTCACATTTTCTGAAGAATATCGACCCCCCAGTCAGTATTTTTTAAAACATAGCGACCCCCCGGTCATAGTGCTTTGGCACACGTTCATGATATGTTGAACAACTCCCTGCGAACTTAATCTACCGCCAGTATAATTCAAGAAAGAGTTTAACTTTACTCGATTTTATCTAACCTTAGTCATAAATATTACAGATGTAGTGACACCCGGTCATAGCAATTTCAGCACTGTTTATCCTAGCATGACGAACGCGCGCAATACTAATGGAACCCAAGTATTTTGTACATAGAGGGTCACATTTTCTGAATAATATCGACCCCCGGTCAGTATTTTTTAAAAATAGAGACCCCCGGTCATAGTGCTTTGACACATGTTCATGATATGTTGAACAGTTCCCGCGAACTTAGCAGTGTTGCACTTTCAATTACTGCTCATGAACAGATTCAATAAAACCGAGTCTGCAATTTTCTCTTTTTGTTTAGCAATTTTTGCTTTCGGCGGATCACCACCTTTCAGAATTTTTAATCTACTGCTAGTATAATTTAAGAAAGAGCGACCCCCGGTCATAGTTCTTTGACACACGTTCATGATATGTTAAACAACTCCCTGCGAACTTAATCTACCTCCAGTATAATTTAAGAAAGAGTTTAACTTTACTCGATTTTATTTAACCTGTGTCATAATTCTTACAGATTTAGTGACCCCCGTCATAGCAATTTCAGTCGTGTTTATCCTATCATGACTAAAGCGCGCAATACTAATTGAACCCAAGTATTTTGTACATATGGGGTCACATTTTCTGAAGAATATCGAACCCCCGATCAGTATTTCTTAAAAAATAGCGACTCCGGTCATAGTGCTTTGACACATGTTTATAATATGTTGAACAGTTCCCGCGAACGTAATCTACCTCCAGTATAATTTAAAGAAAGGGTTTAACTTTACTCGTAAACTATATTTTATATCTTGTACATGGGGGGGGGGGGGTCACATTACCTGAAGAATATCGACCCCGGTCAGTATTTTTTAAAAAATAGCGACCCCCGGTCATAGTGCTTTGACACACGTTCATGATATGTTGAACAGTTCCCGCGAACTTAGCAGTGTTGCACTTTCAATTACTGCTCATGAACAGACTCAGCAAAACCGAGTCTGCAATTTTCTCTTTTTGTGTTGCATTTTTTTCTTTCAGGGGATCACCACCCTTCAGAATTTATAATCTTCACAACAGCAGGTGTTAAGTGCTTGTGTGACGGCCGCAAAACGTCGCCCCGTACTTCATTCTCAGTGTTGTTATACCTTCTGATCCTTCGAGATCATGAATTTCAGTACTTCTTGTTCTGAAAATTGAATACCGCTTAAGCCGGTGCTAGGGGGCGTGAGCAGTGTTCACTTTCAATTACTGCTCATGAACAGACTCGATAAAACCGAGTCTGCAATTTTCTCTTTTTGTTTGGCAATTTTTGCTTTCGGGGGATCACCACCCTTCAGAATTTTTAATCTACTGCTAGTATAATTTAAGAAAGAGTTTAACTTTACTCGATTTATTTAACCTTTGTCATAATTCTTACAGATGTAGTGACACCCAGTCATAGCAATTTCAGTCGTGTTTATCATATCTTGACTAAAGCGCGCAATACTAATTGAACCCAAGTATTTTATTCATAGGGGGTCACATTTTCTGAAGAATATCGACCCCCGGTCAGTATTTTTTTAAAAAATAGCGACCCCGGTCATAGTTCTTTGACACAAGTTCATGATATGTTAAACAACTCCCTGCGAACTTAATCGACCTCCAGTATAATTTAAGAAAGAGTTTAACTTTACTCGATTTTATTTAACCTGTGTCATAATTCTTACAGATTTAGTGACACCCCCCCCCCGTCATAGCAATTTCAGTCGTGTTTATCCTATCATGACTAAAGCGCGCAATACTAATTGAACCCAAGTATTTTGTACATATTGGGTCACATTTTCTGAAGAATATCGAACCCCCGATCAGTATTTCTTAAAAAATAGCGACCCCGGTCATAGTGCTTTGACACATGTTTATGATATGTTGAACAGTTCCCGCGAACGTAATCTACCTCCAGTATAATTTAAAGAAAGGGTTTAACTTTACTCGTAAACTATATTTTATATCTTGTACATAGGGGGTCACATTACCTGAAGAATATCGACCCCCGGTCAGCATTTTTTAAAAATAGCGACCCCGGCCATAGTGCTTTGACACACGTTCATGATATAAGTATATGTATGAAGCATTCAGGAAACACCGCATACAAAACACACAACCGCCCAAACAGCACCAAAACGACAAACAGCAAATGTACATGAATATAAAAGACACAAAGTGACGCACGGACATAAGAAACAAACAATAGGGGGAAGATGGAAGTACCGCCTTGGAACGGTCAGTGACAAATGCCACTGGGGTTTAAACTGGTTTATGGGCGCCCAATCTCACACTTATTCCATCCCCACCCTGAAAAAACAGTGTAAATAAATAAATCCCCTCTCCGACTAATCTACAACAACCGCGATGGCAAATACAGTGGTAAAAGATGCAGTGACCTCCGGTTATAGCAATTTCAGCCGTGTTTATTATATCATGGCTAATGAGCGCCATGCTAATTGAACCCAAGTTTTTTGTACATAGGGGGTCACATTTTCTGAGGAATATCGACACCCATCATTATTTTTCAAAATATAGCGACCTCCAGTCATATTGCTTTGACACACGTTTGTTATATGTTGAACAGCTCCTGCGAACTCAATCTACCTCCAGTATAATTTAAAGAAAGGGTTTAACTTTACTTGTAAAATATTTAACATTGGTCATATTTCTTACATTTGTAGTGACCCCTGGTCATAGCAATTTCAGCCGTGCTTATTATATCATGACTAAATCGCGCAATGCTTATTGAACCCAAGTATTTTGTACATAGGGAGTCACATTTTTTGAAGAATATCGACCCCGGTCAGTATTTTTAAAAAATAGCGACCCCGGACATAGTGCTTTGACACACGTTTAACCGTTCATGATATGTTGAACAGTTCCCGCTAACTTAATCTACCTCTGTTGCAACCTGAATTGTACTAACAACCGGAATTGTAATAAAATTTATTACAAAACTGGTTATGATGCGAAAACATTATTACAATTGGTGGTCAACCTGAATTGTAATAACAACCTGAAGTGTAATAAAATAATTTTGTGTCTGTATTTGTGTGTCTATGTGAGTATTAATGTGCGCACGTGCTAGTTTGTTGAAAGTATGTGTATGCGTGTAGTTTTAATGGGAGGGGCGCATGCGTGTGCGCGCATGTGTACATGTATGAAGTAATACATCAGATATTCTAGATGATAGTACAACGACTTAGAAATTTTTATTACAAAACTGGTTATGATGCGAAAACATTATTACAATTGGTGGTCAACCTGAATTGTAATAACAACCTGAAGTGTAATAAAATAATTTTGTGTCTGTATTTCTCTATGTGTATGTGTGTGTGTGTGCGCGCGCAGTGCTTGTATGTGTATGTGTGTGGTTTGTAGGGAAGGGGCGCATGCGCTTGCGCGCATGTGTGCATGTATGAAGTAATACATGAGTTATTCTAGATGACCGTACAAAGACTTAGATATATTTATTACAAAACTGGTTATGATGCGAAAACATTACTGTGTGTAATATGTGAAGTAATACATCAATTATTATTGCAGTACATAAACTCTGATTCTTATAAATGTGCTACAATCAATATATAATATTGGAATACAGTTTGTCAGTGATGTTGATAAAATAGGAAGAATTTACATACAATAAAACTCTTCTATAGTTTCCAAAACAGTTTGAGGAAAGCCCTCCACTCAGAACATTTTCATAATGCGTGATACCACACACACGCGCATGCGCGCGCACACACACACTCGCATGCACGCACGCACGCACGCACGCACGCACGCACACATACGAAGACAGACATGCATACAGACACACACACACACAGACACATACAAACACACGCACACACAAACGCACACACGCACGCATCTTAAACAGGTTTGTAATACATTTCGTTAAAAGTTCTGCAAAAATCGTTTACATCACTTAGTCAACCGGAACTGTAAGAAACTCTGGGTATATTATAAGATATATTGTCTATCAAATTTCCTCTTCAATTTATCAATACCATCGAAAAATCGTATTCTACTACTGTCTGTATACTATCATCTGGAATAATTTGTGTGTTAGTTTATTCATCTAGACATACGCTAAAGCCACCACACACAAAAACACACACAAAGAAAACTTTTTTATTACAATTCAAGTTGTATCAATTCAAGTTTACAACCATATGTAGTAATATTTTCGAAACTTAACTGGATTTATAATTAATTTGTCTAATACAGTCTGTTTACTATCATCTAGAATTATTTATGTATTAGATCTACTTCAAACATACACATGCGCAAGTCCCCCATCAAAAGCCAACAGTCATACACACACAACAGACACACATATACAGACACAAACCATTTTATTACAATTGTAATACTATTGTCGCTGCTAAATCAGTTTTGAAATAAATATTTCTAAGTCTTTATATTATCATCTAGAATAACTCATGTACTACTTCATACATGTACACATGTGCACACACGCTTGCGCCCCTCCCCTACAACCTACACGCATACACATACAAACACGTGCGCACATACATACACAGAAAAATACAAATACAAAATTATTTAATTACAATTCAGGTTATTATTACAATTCAGGTTGACCATCGATTGTAATAATGTTTTCGCATCATAACCAGTTTTGTAATAAATATTACTAAGTCGTTGCGCCCCTCTCCTACAAACTACACGCATACACATACCCGCACGTGCGCACATTCATACGCACACACACACATATACACAAATACAGACACAAATTTATTTTATTACACTTCAGGTTGTTATTACAGTTCAGGTTGACCATCAATTGTAATAATGTTTTCGCATCATAACCAGTTTTGTAATAAAAATGTCTAAGTCGCTGTACTATCATCTAGAATATCTGACGTATTACTTCATACATGCACACATGCGCGCACATGTATGCGCCCCTCCCATACAAACTACATGCATACATATACTATCAACATACTAGCACGTGCGCACATTCATACTCACATAGACACACAAATACAGACACAAAAATATTTTATTACACTTCAGGTTGTTATTACAATTCAGGTTGACCACCAATTGTAATAATGGTTTCGCATCATAACCAGTTTTGTAATAAAAATGTCTAAGTCGTTGTACCATCATCTAGAATATCTGATGTATTTCTTCATACATGTACACATGCGCGCACATGTATGCGCCCCTCCCATACAAACTACACGCATACACATACTATCAACATACTAGCACGTGCGAACATTCATACTCACATAGACACACAAATACAGACACAAAATTATTTTATTACACTTCAGGATATTATTACAATTCAGGTTGACCACCAATTGTAATAATATTTTCGCATCATAACCAGTTTTGTAATAAAAATGTCTAAGTCGTTGTACTATCATCTAGAATATCTGATGTATTACTTCATACATGTACACATGCGCGCACATGCATGCGAACCTCCCATACAAACTACACGCATACACATACTATCAACATACTAGCACGTGCGCACATTCATACTCACATAGACACACAAATACAGTCACAAAATTATTTTATTACACTTCAGGTTGTTATTACAATTCAGGTTGACCACCAATTGTAATAATGTTTTCGCATCATAACAAGTTTTGTAATAAAAAATTCTAAGTCGTTGTACTATCATCTAGAATATATGATGTATTACTTCATATATGTACACATGCGCGCACACGCATGCGCCCCTCCCATAAAAACTACACACATACACATACTATATATCAACATACTAGCACGTGCGCACATTCATACTCACATAGACACACAAATACAGACACAAAAATATTTTATTACACTTCAGGTTGTTATTACAATTCAGGTTGACCACCAATTGTAATAATGTTTTCGCATCATAACCAGTTTTGTAATAAAAATTTCTTAGTCGTTGTATCATCATCTAGAAGATCTGATGTATTACTTCATACATGTACACATGCGCGCACACGCATGCGCCTCTCCCATAAAAACTACACGCATACACATACTATCAACATACTAGCACGTGCGCACATTCATACTCACATAGACACACAAATACAGACACAAAAATATTTTATTACACTTCAGGTTGTTATTACAATTCAGGTTGACCACCAATTGTAATAATGTTTTCGCATCATAACCAGTTTTGTAATAAAATGTCTAAGTCGTTGTACTATCATCTAGAATATCTGATGTATTACTTCATACATGTACACATGCGCGCACACGCATGCGCCCCTCCCATACAAACTACACACATACACATACTATCAACATACTAGCACGTGCGCACATTCATACTCACATAGACACACAAATACAGACACAATTTTTTTTTTATTTCACTTCAGGTTGTTATTACAATTCAGGTTGACCACCAACTGTAATAACGTTTTCGCATCATAACCAGTTTTGTAATAAATTTTATTACAATTCCGGTTGTTATTACAATTCAGGTTGCAACATACCTCCAGTTTAATTTAAAGAAAGGGATTAACTTTACTCGTAAACTATTTAACCTTAGTCATAATTCTTACAGATGAAGTGACCCCCGGTCATAGGAAGTTCAGCACTGTTTATCATATCGTGGATAATGCGCGCCATGCAACTTCAGCCAAAGTATTTTGTACATAGGGGGTCACATTTTCTGAAGAATATCGACCCCCCGGTCAGTATTTTATTTTAAAAAAAATAGTGACCCCCCCCCCCCGGTCACTGTGCTTTGACACACGTTCATGATATGTTGAACAGCTCCCGCGAACTTAATATGTGTGTGGCTTTTCCTGCTTGACTTTACTACTTTTTCATTTAATCTACCTCCAGTATAATTTAAGAAAGGGTTCAACTTTACTCGATTTTTATTTAACCTTGGTCATAATTCTTACAGATGTAGTGACCCATAAGTATTTTGTACATAGTGGGTCATATTTTCCGAAGAATATCGACCCCGGCCAGTATATTGTCAAAAATAGCGCACACATACGAAGACAGACATGCATACAGACACACACACACACACAGACACATACAAACACACGCACACACACACGCACACACGCACGCATCTTAAACAGGTTTGTAATACATTTCGTTAAAAGTTCTGCAAAAATCGTTTACATCACTTAGTCAACCGGAACTGTAAGAAACTCTGGGTATATTATAAGATATATTGTCTATCAAATTTCCTCTTCAATTTAGCAATACCATCGAAAAATCGTATTCTACTACTGTCTGTATACTATCATCTGGAATAATTTGTGTGTTAGTTCATTCATGTAGACATACGCTAAAGCCACCACACACAAAAACACACACAAAGAAAACTTTTTTATTACAATTCAAGTTGTATCAATTCAAGTTTACAACCATATGTAGTAATATTTTCGAAACTTAACTGGATTTATAATTAATTTGTCTAATACAGTCTGTTTACTATCATCTAGAATTATTTATGTATTAGATCTACTTCAAACATACACATGCGCAAGTCCCCCATCAAAAGCCAACAGTCATACACACACAACAGACACACATATACAGACACAAACCATTTTATTACAATTGTAATACTATTGTCGCTGCTAAATCAGTTTTGAAATAAATATTTCTAAGTCTTTATATTATCATCTAGAATAACTCATGTACTACTTCATACATGTACACATGTGCACACACGCTTGCGCCCCTCCCCTACAACCTACACGCATACACATACAAACACGTGCGCACATACATACACAGAAAAATACAAATACAAAATTATTTAATTACAATTCAGGTTATTATTACAATTCAGGTTGACCATCGATTGTAATAATGTTTTCGCATCATAACCAGTTTTGTAATAAATATTACTAAGTCGTTGCGCCCCTCTCCTACAAACTACACGCATACACATACCCGCACGTGCGCACATTCATACGCACACACACATATACACAAATACAGACACAAATTTATTTTATTACACTTCAGGTTGTTATTACAATTCAGGTTGACCATCAATTGTAATAATGTTTTCGCATCATAACCAGTTTTGTAATAAAAATGTCTAAGTCGCTGTACTATCATCTAGAATATCTGACGTATTACTTCATACATGCACACATGCGCGCACATGTATGCGCCCCTCCCATACAAACTACATGCATACATATACTATCAACATACTAGCACGTGCGCACATTCATACTCACATAGACACACAAATACAGACACAAAAATATTTTATTACACTTCAGGTTGTTATTACAATTCAGGTTGACCACCAATTGTAATAATGGTTTCGCATCATAACCAGTTTTGTAATAAAAATGTCTAAGTCGTTGTACCATCATCTAGAATATCTGATGTATTTCTTCATACATGTACACATGCGCGCACATGTATGCGCCCCTCCCATACAAACTACACGCATACACATACTATCAACATACTAGCACGTGCGCACATTCATACTCACATAGACACACAAATACAGACACAAAATTATTTTATTACACTTCAGGATATTATTACAATTCAGGTTGACCACCAATTGTAATAATATTTTCGCATCATAACCAGTTTTGTAATAAAAATGTCTAAGTCGTTGTACTATCATCTAGAATATCTGATGTATTACTTCATACATGTACACATGCGCGCACATGCATGCGAACCTCCCATACAAACTACACGCATACACATACTATCAACATACTAGCACGTGCGCACATTCATACTCACATAGACACACAAATACAGTCACAAAATTATTTTATTACACTTCAGGTTGTTATTACAATTCAGGTTGACCACCAATTGTAATAATGTTTTCGCATCATAACAAGTTTTGTAATAAAAAATTCTAAGTCGTTGTACTATCATCTAGAATATATGATGTATTACTTCATATATGTACACATGCGCGCACACGCATGCGCCCCTCCCATAAAAACTACACACATACACATACTATATATCAACATACTAGCACGTGCGCACATTCATACTCACATAGACACACAAATACAGACACAAAAATATTTTATTACACTTCAGGTTGTTATTACAATTCAGGTTGACCACCAATTGTAATAATGTTTTCGCATCATAACCAGTTTTGTAATAAAAATTTCTTAGTCGTTGTATCATCATCTAGAAGATCTGATGTATTACTTCATACATGTACACATGCGCGCACACGCATGCGCCTCTCCCATAAAAACTACACGCATACACATACTATCAACATACTAGCACGTGCGCACATTCATACTCACATAGACACACAAATACAGACACAAAAATATTTTATTACACTTCAGGTTGTTATTACAATTCAGGTTGACCACCAATTGTAATAATGTTTTCGCATCATAACCAGTTTTGTAATAAAATGTCTAAGTCGTTGTACTATCATCTAGAATATCTGATGTATTACTTCATACATGTACACATGCGCGCACACGCATGCGCCCCTCCCATACAAACTACACACATACACATACTATCAACATACTAGCACGTGCGCACATTCATACTCACATAGACACACAAATACAGACACAATTTTTTTTTTATTTCACTTCAGGTTGTTATTACAATTCAGGTTGACCACCAACTGTAATAACGTTTTCGCATCATAACCAGTTTTGTAATAAATTTTATTACAATTCCGGTTGTTATTACAATTCAGGTTGCAACATACCTCCAGTTTAATTTAAAGAAAGGGATTAACTTTACTCGTAAACTATTTAACCTTAGTCATAATTCTTACAGATGAAGTGACCCCCGGTCATAGCAAGTTCAGCACTGTTTATCATATCGTGGATAATGCGCGCCATGCAACTTCAGCCAAAGTATTTTGTACATAGGGGGTCACATTTTCTGAAGAATATCGACCCCCCGGTCAGTATTTTATTTTAAAAAAAATAGTGACCCCCCCCCCCCGGTCACTGTGCTTTGACACACGTTCATGATATGTTGAACAGCTCCCGCGAACTTAATATGTGTGTGGCTTTTCCTGCTTGACTTTACTACTTTTTCATTTAATCTACCTCCAGTATAATTTAAGAAAGGGTTCAACTTTACTCGATTTTTATTTAACCTTGGTCATAATTCTTACAGATGTAGTGACCCATAAGTATTTTGTACATAGTGGGTCATATTTTCCGAAGAATATCGACCCCGGCCAGTATATTGTCAAAAATAGCGAACCCGATGTTAACTTTATGATTCACGTTGATGATATGTTAAACAACTCTAGTATTTATTCATTTTGTAAAAAGGGGGTTCACGTTAATCGAACAATACTTTTTCCTTTGTCATAATTATTGTAGATGTAGTGACCCCAGTCATTGCATTTTGACCGTGTTTATTATACTATACTAATACGCACAATGTTAATTGAACCCAAGCATTTTGTACATAGGGGGTCACATTTTCTGAAGAATACTGACCCCCGGTCAGTATTTTTTAAAAAATAGCGACCCCCGGTCATAGTGCTTTGACACATATTCATGATATATTAAACAACTCCCTGAAACTCAAATATATCTCCAGTATAATTTAAGGAAAGGGTTTAACTTTACTCGAAAAATATTTAATTAATATTTAATTCTGACAGATGTAGTGACCCCATTTCATAGAGTATTTTTAGCCCCGTATATTATATAATGACCAATGCGCCCAATGCTAATTGAACTCAAGTATGTTGTAGAAAGGATGGATATCATTTTTTTCTGAAGAATATCGAACCCCGGTCAGTATTTTTTAAACAATAGTGATCCCCGGTAATAATGCTTTGGCCCACCTTCGTGATATTTTGAACAACACCAGCAACTTTAATTTGCCTCATGTATACTTTACAGAAAGGGTTTCACGTATTTCGAAAAAAAATATTTAACCTTGGTCATAATTGTTACAGATGTGTGACCCCTAGTAATATCATTTTGAGCCCCGTTTAATATATCATGACCAATGCGCGCAATGGACGCCAAGTAATACGACTTGTAATCATTGTTCGTACAGAATATCACACACACTCACGCAAGCAGGCACGCACACGCGCGCGCATGCACACACACACGCACATGCACGTACACAATCACTTATAAATAAACATCCTTCCGCACGCACCCACACATTCACACACCCTTACACAACATCGGAATACAATTCCATTTATAGAGAATTTTGTCAATTATTGTCGAAGAGATGCTGTTGATTTTCTTATATAAAAGGTCAAGCACGTGTGACATATACCATAGAAATATAGTGTGTACATTTGCAACAGGCCATTTTCCTCTGCAGATAATAAACATTAGATTAGTTGTTCATAATGTTTTACTTCTATTTTAAACGAGCTTTGTAGAAAACCACACATCAAGGATTTGGTGCGTGTTTATTTTTGTCTAAAAGGACGAGTTTAATAGATCCAATAAATCACGAACACGAGTCTTATATTCTATTCATAACATAACCTAGAGAAGATAGTTTTCCTTGTGTGTTCGTCACCTATTTGTGGCTGCCTAGTAAGTCAAATGTATGACATCGAAAATATCAGCACCTGTTGAGTTTCAAAACAGTTTGCCAATCAGACTGAGATTAATCGTCAACTTTTATCCTTTTACAAAATGTATATTCAATGAACTTAATTTGCATTTGTGTTCGTTTATATTGCGAATTATTACTCAAGGGTACAAAATGAAATACACAAGTAGTAGTATTTGCCTTTATAAAAAGAAGAGTTTACTTACTGTAAAGATTTAAAAACATGATTTGACAGGTAAGGTCGGTCGCTGTTAGAAGTATAGAACCATTTATTAGATCGCACAGAAAAGGTTGTTATACTCAAAATGCATTGTAAATGTCCCCTTAAAATAAGTTATATTACCACTACTTCTACTAATACAACTACTTCTTTCACACCCTCTGTCACTTTTCTGCTAGTGTCAATATTTTTCAAAATATTGACAGTATCTACATAATAAAGTGTTTCCGTTAAATTCCGTTTAACCCCCCCCCCCCCCCCCCCCCGCTACCACACACCACACACACACATACCCACCCACCCGATGCTGCAGCAACAACAACAACAACAAAACTGCAGCCGCAACAATATTAGGTTATTTGCAATGGTAACTAATTTGTTAGTAATAGTTGGGGCGGGGGTCAATATTTTATAGATATCGCGGAGGGGGTCACTATTTTTCAGAGGGGATTCGATATTTTTCAGAAAGGTGTCGCTTTTTCTGAAGAATAGTGACCGGGGGGTCAGTATTCTATGGGGGTCACTTTACTTCGTTACACCGGCACGTTAGCTTTTGTGTCTCCACAAATCCAAAATGTAAGTGATAACTGCAGTATATGGTCGTAGGAATTCTGTGGCGCCCGTAGAAATGCTATTGGCCGTAGAAAAGACCGGACGGGCGCCATGGCAAATGTGACTTGGGCATTAGATGCACTTACAGTTGATTTAAGTCCATGAGTTAATTAACCCTTCGCTTGCTGAATTTTAAAATACATTTCTCCTTCTTTACCCATGCCCTGTTGTATAATTACATATATCTTCACTGTGTACAATTATTTCGCTGTGCAATCACTGCTGTGGAGTGCACTGGTTGCACAATCAACTTGTAAATAGTGCAGACCCTGATGAGACAGCTCCTGCAGGAGCTGTCTCATCTGGGTCTTCACTATTTACAGGTATGTATATTGACGTGAATAGCAAGCGAAGGGTTAATCTACGAAAGAAATCGTTTACCAGGTGAGCTAAAAAGTAACATGTTGTGATAAATGTTTGCGTTTTAACTGAGAAACAAGAGCCCCACGTTTATCATGCAAGTACGAGTATCAGTTGACACGAAGGGTCCGCATCTAAATTTCAAATTTGTTTAAAATCGACCACAGGTATCGGTATCGGAAATCATTTAACTCTTTATCGCCGAAACCGCCGGGAAGCGTCTCACATGACTTGCAGCAATAGGCGAATCTTTAATTAGAACACATACAGTAAAACCTGTCTTAACCGGACGTTAAATTTAGTATAAATATCTGTATTGGAGACAGGTGGCAGCTTAATGCAGGGTTGAAGTCATGCAGAAAGCTCCTAGATGAGCTTTCTGCATGACTTTCACCCTACATTAAGCAGTCACCTGCCTAAAATGTCTAAATTCTTCTCTACTAGAATTCCGGTTAAGAGAGGTTTTACTGTACAAATTTATGTAACATGTTGCATCATTTTTACCTTCTCCTTTCCCCCATAGAAACGCATTTTCACGTCTTTTGCAAACAGAGTAGATCCAAATCAGACAGCAACTGAAGGGGCTGTCCTATCAGGGTCTTGTCTGTTTACTTACTGACTTTTATAGATCGTATATCACAGTTTCTACCTTGATGAAAAACAAATCCTTTTTCCGTGTTCCATGTCTTTCTATACGAACTTCTCTCGAAGCAGCATAATTCGTTTGCCCCTCTGTGATTCCGTTTTTGAAATTCATTGTTACTATAGCTCGTATTCTCAAACCAATCGACCGATTGCGAATCTTTTTCAAAATGTTATCATTGGAACTATAATTATTATCGGACGGATTTTTCAAAATCAGTCTACGATAGAAATTGTCTTAACCCTATCCCTGTTGAATATCCATGTAAGAATGACATCATGAATATTTATAAGCTGATTTTTTATAATGGCGTATGCACTCAGGAGATTTTGGTACAGGTGAAAACTGTAGAGCCAGATCACTGGCACTTGATCGAAAAAGACTATAGTTTATTTATAGCAACTAGTACATTAATACACTACTGTATATGATATAACTATTATATTACACAACTATAGTCTGTTTCGATCAAGTGCCAGTGAGCCAGATCAAGTATCAGTTCTTAAGCAAACAGAGCCGACCTGGTTTGGGTCTACTCTGTTTGCCAAAGCGTAAAAAGGGGGGTTATATGAAGGGCAGACATAAGTGACTATTCAGAAGAGTTCTTAATCTGCGTCTTTAAGAGAGGTGGTAGCTTAATGCAGGTTGAAAGTAATACAGAAAGCTCTTTACGCTCATACTGGGACCTTTTTCGTTACTTTTGCCCTGCATTAAGCAACGGCCTTCTTTTCAAGACGCCATTATTCATTTAATGAATGGTCGCTTAAGACGGGTTCTACTGTATGTGTATGTTTTTTATCGGTATGATTAACCCTTCGCTTGCTATTCACGTCAATATACGTGCCTGTAAATAGTGAAGACCCAGATGAGACAGCTCCTGCAGGAGCTGTCTCATCAGGGTCTGCACTATTTACAAGTTGATTGTGCAACCAGTGCACTCCACAGCAGTGATTGCACAGCGAAATACTTGTACACAGTGAAGATAAGTGTAATTATACAACAGGGCATGGGTAAAGAAGGAGAAATGTATTTTAAAATTCAGCAAGCGAAGGGTTATCTACCCATATCAATTCGATACCACTATCTGTAAACATGACTTAAATAAAAGCGAACTCTACACCAACGATCTAGAAGGATGATTTACAAAAGGCGTAAAAAAGGGTTCATATGAAGGACAGGGTTAAGCGAAATACTTCTAAACACGTGTCTCTAAGACAGGTGGTAGTTTAATGCAAGTGGAAAGTAATGCAGAAAGTTCAGACTGGAGCCATTTTCATCACTTTAGCTCTGTATTAAGCAACCACCTTCTTTTCAAGACGCCGTTATTCAATTAATAAATGGTCGCTTAACACAGGTCCTACTGTATGTGCATGTATTATTCGGTGTGATTTACTACACGTATCAATTCGATACCACTATCTGTCATACTGACCTAAATAAAGCGAATTCTGCACCAACGACCTAGAAGGATTGATTTAAAAAAAAAGAGTATTACTTTTACCTATTTGTTTGTACAGTGAATGCTCGCTAATGCGGCCACATAATGCGGCCACATAAAATTCAGGGCAAAAGTAATGCATAACCGCTGTCCTGAATTAAGCTACCACCTGTTATAAAATTCCAAAATTATACTTCTTCTGAATGGTCGTATTGGTGAGATTTTACTGAAAGTAAACATATATTCTTTGATTGAGGTACTGAAGCCATCTTTAAATGTTTCAATGCTGAATTTTCATTTCGGAATGGCCCATCATTGTTTGACGAAAGGGTCCTTTCAGCATGAAATGATTTAATGTAAGGGAAGATTTAAACAGACAAAGAATATATACCCTGTTCAGAAGAAGTCAACTGAACTGGGTCTACACTGTCTGGAATTGTAAGGACACTCGTCTCCTACATCCAAATGATACAGGGGTGATAAAGAGACGGGGTTAGAGAAGGGAAGAGAAAGAGAGGCGAGAAAAGAGAGAGATGGATATAGAGAAAGAGAAAGTTAAACATGTGAAGGAAGAGAACGGAAGGAGAGAGAACAGGGGAAGAAAGATAGAGATGTGGGGAGGGAGAGAGATAATGAAAGAGAGTGGGATAAAGAATTATGGAGAGAGAAAGAGAGAGAGAGAGAGAGAGAGAGAGACAGAGAGACAGACAGATAGACAGACAGACAGACAGAGATGTGGGGGGAGGGTTTCAGAAGACAGTTTTGGATGCGCGAGGTAGATGTTCTTTTGGAATAGATAGTGTAAGCTGTGTTCAAATCAAATATGTTAACCTCTCATGAATATTTGTGTAAGAAACAATGACATCATGAATACTAATTATATACATGATTCTTTTTTATGGCATATTAACAAAGGAAATTTTGAGCATGGCAGAAAGTGTAGAATTAGATATATATGAAATCAATGAGAAAACAGAGCACACTCTGATCAGACGGCTACCGTAAGAGTCGTTTGATCTGGGTCTACTCTGTTTGCCAATACCTACGTCTACTCTATTTGCAAAGGCCTAAAAGTGTGTATACATGGAGTAAAGGTTAAATAAATGGAAGACATTTGCAATTCGAATACATGTACTCGTCTCATCTGGAACAAGATTTTTGACATTCGGAAATTGAATCCTATCAGATCTATATCATTCGATAAGAAAACAAAGACGACCCTGATAAGACGGCTCCTGTCTGGGTCTACTCTGTTTGCCAAGGCACCTAGAGGGGTCTCTAAGGAGAAAAGGGTTATCGTAATCCTTATCCAGCTTTTGCGACTTGACTCGTATTTGCAAGTAACTCGGCGTCTCATCTGGATCCAAGCTGTTTGACAACCAGTCCATAGTTTGTCAAATGCTTCATCACCGTATGTCAACAACTCCGGAAATAGCTAGGGTAAACTACTAAGCGAAGCGAAGAAAGTGATAAAACTGACCAACACCATGTAAGACAATTCCTTGTTATTTTAACTCTCATTATCTTAACCATCATAGATAAAGCACTACCGGGTCCATGAATCTTTGATTACTTCACTCAGGGTTTAAACTCTTGCATAAGTTGGCCATATCAGAATATTTAACCTGTAAAATGCTTCCCTAGTAGCGAGGAAAAGTCTACGCAACTTGATATTTGGGTCTTATTTAAGGAAAGTTGTATTTGTATATTCATGAATTAACTGCCGAATCGAAGCATATGATTGTTTTGTTTTATGTACCAAAAATTGTATCTTTCCATACATTGTGTGAGAAGATATCACAAATTTCATATGTAGGAATGTGTACGGCGAATAGTTGTTACGGTGTACGGCGAATAGCGTTTCTGGTGATTTTTAGTGTACGGCGAATAGCTTCAACAGTTTTCGAAAGAAAATGCTTTTAATAAGGGTGGTATCTTAATCGACAGTGTCGAACAAGGACCCGTGAGTTAAATTACATTAAAAGGCTACTTAACAATTTATGAACATTGCTTTAGAGTTGGTCAATGTGCTCATTCAAGTTGAAGTTCTACTCTTAAGTGTAATACTTATGGATTTTCATGAGTACGTTTCCTGCTTTATAACATCCATCCGAAAGCAAATAGAGCAGAGAAATGAATCCGGTCCTACTATGTTTGCAAATGCTTAGATGTGTGTTTCTATACAGAAAAGGTTTGAGATTTGTTTCTGACAAAAATATAGTAGAACCTGTCTTAACCGACCATCAAAAAGGTCCAATTATGGGTCTGTACGGCAGGTGGTAGAGTAATACAGGCTACAATTAATACAGAAAGTTCCTATGAGCTTTCTGCACTACTTTTGCCTTGTATTAAGTAACCTCCTGCTTTTAAGACTCATGTGTTCAATATATGTATGTATATACAGTTACTTTTCATCGCATTAATGGAAAAGTAGTAAAGTCAAGCAGGCAAAGCCACATACAAGACGCAACCACCACCAAAACACCGATAGACAGCATGACACACATACACACAACCACACACCCAAACGCACACTCACATACGAGATGAACACAGAAAACACCAAAAGACACACAAGAACCAGAGACAAACGTTCCACACATCAACAAAATCACAAGCACAGAGACGCAAGGCAAACAAAAGGAAGGGTTACAAAGAGAGTACCGCATTGGGACGGTCAGTAGCAAAAACACCACTGGGGGTTAAACCGGTTTACGGACGTCCTAACCTCACACTTCTCTCAAAGTCACCCTAGCTTTACAAATAGTGTAAATAAAGGTATCCCCGCTGGACTTACCCACAACATAGACGACGGTGAACACAGGACAACATGTAAAACATAGCATAATAACTGTGAAAATCCGTCAAATATGTACTCGATGGCTTTGCTGAAGTCAGAGCACCTGCAGGTAAGCCGTTAAGGGCACGACAGGGAAAAAGTAATACATGAGTCTGGTAAGCTCATCCTGTATCCAAGTTTAAGAGTATACCATCATAGAGTACTACCCTCGGTCTGTCATCGCGCAAGCAAAGAGGGAAGCGTAGCTACCGACTGTAAAAGGGTCGATAACCAAACATGCAGTGCGTTGCAATATAATAGGATCATACCCTTTCTACTAAAGAAATTTAATACGAATTATTTAACCCTTTACCTGTTCAATCTGGTTTGGATCTACTCAGTTTGCAAATGCGTAAAAACGTATAAAGAAAAGCATTAATGATTTAATGAAGATTTCTGTAACCAGAGTTTCTCTAGAGAAAATATACTCATCGGGTGTGGGGAGCGAACTCGAGTCCTCGAGACTGCGGCACGATAAAAGCCGGATTGCATAGCAATGCTGTACAAGTGTTGATACAGGTCACCTACAGCCTGTGGCATACGAGGGCTGATTGATAAGTCGAGAGCTTTGTATTGAAGGAGTTAAGCAGGGATGTCCTTTTTCTGCCCTACTATTCCCTGACTATTTAAGGCTGATGTCATGTGGTCAGTTTATGCCAAAGAGGTAGCACTCTCAAGTCAACAAGGTTCTTGATTGGCGTGTGCGTGAGTGTGTGTGCGAGTGTGTGTGTGTGTGGGGGGTGTATTAAAATACTGTTTTTTTCTCAAATCATTGTTTACGCAGGGGATTCTCTCATTGCAATTACATGTAATATAGCAGACTTTCTTGTTTAGACCAAACACCAGTCTTTTCAAATACAAAGTGATTAATAAACTAATTCTTCATTCATACATATATCTTGTGGTATCCGAATTTTGTGAATGCTCCGATGCATGCAAAAGTAATCAAAACTAACCTAGAAATTCACTTACACATCTCTAAGGAGCGTAGCTGAATCCAAATATAGAAATATAGTTTAAGCACCGTGGCTATAGGGGCCCGGGGGCTCGAACCCCCCCCCCCCCCCCCCCCCAGAAAATTTAGAATTGAGTGGTTTCAAAAAGTGACTTTTACAGAGGCGTCAATAGGAGGAGTGGGTTAAATCTTACATGACAAGACAGAACGTTTATCAAAGTCTATCCCTACTTGGCCTTCGAGTTTTGTTCCATTTTGGCCATACTAGTTAATGTTTTCACCTATCATTGATGTTAAACACGTGCGTAAATGCGTGTCGCTAGTTACGCCCCTGTCTTTAGAAATTGGCTTGTAGTCTTCGCGGCTGACACTGAAATGTTTGATCCACTTCAAGCGCACTTCTTCACTGCGAGAAATGGTGTGCAGTTTGTAAGGCTCCCAACACGGGCAGTTTTTATGCAGATTTTTTCTCCTTACCGTTGCACCATTTATAAAGTTTCTTTTGATTGTTATTGCAACAAAAAGCAGCATATCACTTCCCTGAACTACTTTCGTATGACATTATAACTTATTATTCTATACAAATCCCTAAAATATCGGTCATAAAACAAATCCTTACAATCTAAATTCTTTATTTATCAACAAAACTTAACAGTACCGTAATGACGGAGAGTATTCATGAGCAATTAATTATGTAATCATTGTTATGTGCAGATCCGTCAAAACGGAAAGATGTACAATAGTAGATGTGGATACTCTGCCATTTGTGTCTTCTAAAAGTTTCCTCATTTGCTATTGCAAAACCTACATTTTAATTCTAGATCAATGGCATTTTCATGATAGACATGAGGTGTCAGTTTATTTTCCTCGCACTAACCTTAGGGAACGACTATAAATAATTGTTAGCCGTAAAATGCCACACAACACGCAAGCTATTTGCCGAGAAGTCTTCATAACAGTAAAATATATTACTATTCGCCGTACACATAGGAAGCTATTCGCCGTACAATATTGATACCACATTTATCTATTCGCCGTACACACACCTTGTTTTTCTTTTATCAAATTCAAAGCCAATTTCGATCGTATTCTGCAGTCAACGCTGGCATAAGAGTGTATTAGCTGTGTGATGACAAGGAATATGTGAAATCGTGTGTCGGAGGATTAGAAAAGCGATTGCGAACACGTTTTTGACCTCTTCGCTGCTATCTCGGTTGTACTAATCCGATAATAATGCACCCAAAATGATTTACATACGTGAATTTGAATTGATCAGAAACCATGTAACCATTGGTTGATCTATCTACCAGTAGTTTCAAACATTGCAATGCTAGAATACGTCATAATCTATATAAATATATCGAATTACTAAATCACAGTCAATGAACGTTCGCTTTACTTAGTAGTTTTACCTAGCTATTTCCCGAGTTGTTGACATACGGTCTTCATCGAAAGGGAAGTTAACAAAATTGCACGAGATTCATATTTGAACAGACATTTATACAGACTGGTTAAAGACTGAAATAAATGTCTTCCTGGAATTGACAGATGTTTTTTTTAAATCTCTATAACGGCCTCTAAGTTACATCAAGTATTTTGTGTTAGAGGCAGGTGGCTGCTTAAAGCAAGGTGAAAGTAAAACAGAACGCTCCTATAAGAGCGTTCTGTTTTACTTTCACCTTGCTTTAAGCAGCCACCTGCCCTAATATACCAACTAATTAACACAATTTAGTGGTCGTTATAGAGAAGTTTTACTGTATTTAAAAAATCATTGTCAAACAGTTTGAGTCATGATCAGATGCTGAGTTTATCTGAATCCAAACATTTTGCAAAGGTCATCAAGAGTTTACTCTAGGTATTGTATACATGCATGCACCAGTTTCCACTCAACTTTCAACATGGAAAATAGGACAGGGACAAAACAAACGCGTTTCATCACCGATGTTTAGACCATATAGTGTTATATTTCATCTTGCTTGCTGCATTAAATATACGATTACATAATGCATGTCTAATGATGAGTTTGCCGAAAACCTGCCGCAGTAATACACTATCTGTAAACCTTTACCCTGCCGCAGTAATACACTATCTGTAAATATTTAACCTGCTGCAGTACTACACTATCTGTAAACATTTAACATGCTGCAGTAATACACTATCTGTAAACCGTTAACATGCTGCAGTAATACATTATCTATAAACCTTTACCCTGCTGCAGTAATAAACTATCTATAAACCTTTACCCTGCCGCAGTAATACACTATCTATAAACCTTTACCCTGCTGCAGTAATACACTATCTATAAACCTTTACCCTGCTACAGTAATACACTATCTATAAACCTTTAACCTGCTGCAGTAATACACTATCTATAAACCTTTACCCTGCTGCAGTAAATACACTATCTGTAAACCTTTACCCTGCTGCAGTAATACACTATCTGTATACCTTTACCCTGCTGCAGTAATACACTATCTGTATACCTTTACCCTGCTGCAGTAATACACTATCTATAAACCTTTACCCTGCTGCAGTAATACACTATCTGTATACCTTTACCCTGCTGCAGTAATACACTATCTGTATACCTTTACCCTGCTGCAGTAATACACTATCTATAAACCTTTACCCTGCTGCAGTAATACACTATGTATAAACCTTTACCCTGCTGCAGTAATTCACTATCTATAAACCTTTATCCTGCTGCAGTAATACACTATCTATAAACCTTTACCATGCTGCAGTAATTCACTATCTATAAACCTTTACCATGCTGCAGTAATTCACTATCTATAAACCTTTACCCTGCTGCAGTAATTCACTATCTATAAACCTTTAACCTCATGATTATTCATGTAAGAAATAATGACAGTATGAATATTCACTAGCTCATTTTTATATGACATCGTTAACAAGGGCATACTTTACAATTGCAGAATCTGTAGCATCAGTAGAACTTGTATAAACCCTTTCGCTGCCAAACTCTGTCGTCTGCTAACTTTGTCGTCTGCTACAAATTTTCATTCTTTTGATTTTCTTCATTTTTGTTTCAAAAACATAGTAACAGCAACAAACAGTTTGGATCCTGATGAGACGCCGAGTTACTCGGCGTCTCATCTGAATCCAAACTGTTTGCATAGGTAATCACAGATCCGGCATTGGCAGCGAAAGGGTTAAGCGACCATCAAGAAGGGGTCTAATTTTTTTATGGTGAGGCATGTGGCAGCTTAATGCAGGTCAAAAGTAAGGCAGAAAGTTGCTATAGGAGTTTTCTGCATTACTTTTGTCCTGCATTATGCAACCACCTGCTTGTTAAGAATCCTGTGTCAAATCAATATAAAGTCGCTTAAGACAGATTCTACTGTATTTTTTTTATTTCATAAGCAAACAGAACAGACGGATCCTGATCAGACGGCTCCAAGTAATCGTCTGATCTAGGTCTACATTGTTTTCAATGGTGTCAAAATGCGTACCTATGGTTTAAAGGGTTGTGGTAATCATTATCCTGACAGGTGCGAGCTCATTGCATTTGCAAACAGCTTGAATACAGATGAGACATCGTGATATTCGGCGTTTCATCAGCACAGAACAGATAAGGTTTTGGCCATGACAGATCTACAAATGTACATTATTTCAAAGAGCTGTCTGATTTGGGTCTACTCTGTTTACAAAAGCATCAGAAGGCGTCTCAATCAGGAAAAGCGTTATGGCAATCCTAATGCTGCCAAGCGCGACCTCATTTGCATTTGTAAATACAGTAGGACCTGTGTTAAGCAGCCATTCATTTATTGAACATGTGAGTCTTAAAACCAGGTGGTTGCGTAATGCAGGGCAAAGGTAATGCAAAAAGCTGCTATAAGAACTTTCTGCATTATTTTTGCCTGCATTAAGCTACCACCTGCCTTAAAGACCCATACTTAGACCTCTTTTAATGGTCACTTAAGACAGGTTCTACTGTAATCTGGGTGAGACACCGTTACATGCCTCTCGTCAGCACAGGAACAGATCATGGTTATAAATTGTGTTCATTGAGTATTACTCCCTACATTTTAAAGTAATTGAGTATCCTATAGGAGCCGTCTGATCAGGGTCTGCTCTGTTTGCCAGTGGAATTTGATAGATATATTGATTTACTTTCTAAAATGGCTACAATGTTCCACCTTTCATGTTTCATTACAAGTAGTTTGAATGAATATTCAGTAGGTATTGAAATAAGGAATACACATAGAACAGAGAAAGGGTTAATGCCAAGTTTAGCCTTGATTGAATTGAATTGAATATTCCTAGGCTTCATTGATCGCCGCATGAGCGGCGATCACTAATGGAATGTTCAAAAGTATTTACCCATGTAGGAGGGGTAGCGACAAGTTTTACAAAGTCTATTCCGCGTACATAGGTGAGAAGAACCAAATGAATTGGCACATGAGAGCGTGGCAGAGAATAGTTTCTATCTGCATTATTGATGTAGTGAAATATGTGATGTAAAAACCTTCATACGATGTTTAAAAAGAAATTTATCAAACAAATGTACAATAATAACAATAATTATGACACTTTTTTCGTCGAAGTATCGACATTAATGCCAAAAACAGTTTTGTAAACATAAATGAAGCCGGGTCAAAGTCGCAGAATTGAAGCCGGGTCAAAACTGTAGTCGTGCACCTGTTTGCGGTGCTCTCGTTCTAAATCATGCCCTTCAGAGATTTTGACATATTACAGTTTTGTTTAATGACCATTGTTTATTGTCCAAAAATGTCGACAAAAGTAATACATACATCAGTATATTTATACACGTGATATACACACGTTAAGTCATGAATAGATTCAAACTCTTTGCTAGTGCCTTTATATGTGAAAGCGATATATCCTAATAGAGAATAATAGGTTAGTGCTGTAGATGGGACTTACATTACAAGACGGGAAAACGTGCTCGAATTTGAAAAATAAGATCATTTGAATCGACAGTCGATATGTTAATTCAAACAGACATGGTTATTATTCTACCGGAGGCTCTACAGTCTACATGGTCAAAATCGAATTCCGTCGTCTCGGTTTCTATTTTTAGATAGGGCTAACGTCACTCGTTAATGGAACTGAACAGGCTATATTTAGGTCTATGACCATCACCGCCCTTGTAAGAGTTTATTGATTAAATTATCATGAGTGATAAATGTTTTAATGAAGTTTTATTGTTTTATTTATTTTTATTTAAAAAAGTCGTTTTATTTTTTTATATTTAAAAAAGTCGTCAATATAGTAGCATGATAACCTTATATACATCTTCAATTTCCCTTGAAGTATGTCTGTCCTGATAGCGTAGTGGTTACCACGGGCGCCTATCGTGCAGTCAGCCCTGGTTCGATTCTCACCGCTGACGAAACTTTTTTCTCTTTCTTTTTCCTTTCTATTTTTTTTAATGACGGTTTGGGTTTTTACTTGGATAGTTAATGATAATTATCCATATTAAGTGTTTTTTCTTTCAACTTATACGTTATTTTTGGTAAAACAAATTTGTAGAAAAATTAAAAATAGTTCCTGTTGTAAGAAGAAATTCCTACACCTACTATACAAATAAACCTCTACTGTACATATAAACTTAGGTTTATTATGCTACCCCTTTATTACGTCACTAGCGGCTGTAGTGACGGGATAAAATATTTATCCTCTTACGTTTTGGTATCGTCAATATGCCTCTGAACCAATCAATGACCGCCCTAGATATTTGTGTCAAGTTTCATGTGATACTTCCAACAATGCATATGTCATAATAGTTTTACCAGGTATTTACTTGTTACAGTTTGCAACAGAGTTCTTTATCAGCATGCCATAGTATATTTTCTTGTTTACATAGTTATTTGTTTCATAATAAATGACTATATTTTTAATTTATAGCCTTGTCTCTTTATTATCACCTTTTTAGAGAAGGGGAGTAGGATATTCATTTATCCTCATTTTTTTTAGCTCACCAGATAACGACGTGCTCATGCTGAGCTTTTAGGATCGTTGGATGTCCCTCGTCTGTTGTCCGTTGAGATACCACATTTTGCACTTGATCTCTAAGTAAATTGGTTTGTGTTTTGCCCTGCATGAAATTTAGGTCAATCTCGAATATGGGTCACCTGGGCTCAAAAACAAGGTCACTAGGTCAAATCTTAGAAAAATCTTGTTAATGCTCTAGAAGCTACAAATCTTATTGGATCTTACTGAAATTTTATCAGAATGTGTCTCCATGAAATCTACGCCAAGTTCGAATATTGGTCATGTCGGGTCAAAAACAAGGTCACTAGGTCAAATCTTACAAAATCCTAAACACTCTGGAGGCCACATTTTGCACTTGATCTTTAAGTAAATTGGTTTGTGTATTGACCCTGATGAAATCTAGGTCAAGTTCGAATATGAATCGCCTGCAGTCATTAACTAGGCCACTAGGTCAAATCATAGAAAAATCTTGTTCACACTTAAGTGGCTACAAATGTTATCAGATCTTACTGAAATTTTATCAGAATGTTTGTCCACATGCAATCTTGGTCAAGTTCAAATATGGATCATGTCGGGTTCGAAACTAGGTCACTACGTCATTACACTCTAGAGGCTACATATATCTCGTTAAGTTTTTAATGAAATGTTGTATTTCAATTGTCTTAACAAAACAGTTCCTTATTAAAAACCTTCCTTGTACACAAATTTCGCGGCGATCCAATGCCATGCATCAGTATTCGTCTTGTAGAGTATTGTTACGCACAACTTTCAAATCATCTGCGCAACTGGCAGATTTCTATACAGTAATTACTCTATCAGGCAGCTTATATTTTCTTCTACCATCCAGATCCAAACTCTTAACCCTTTACATATACGCCTTACTACGCATTTGCAAACAGAGTATACCCAGATCAGACGTCTCCTGTAGGAGCCGTCTTATCAGGGTCTGCTCTGTTTGCTTATGATATAATATACAGATATTGATATGGTATAATACAGGTATGGTTGCACAGTTTCTGCTATGGCTGAGAATTCCCTTGTCCATCTGTTATTATGACAATTAACCTTATTAATATCTATGGTTTCATTATTTTTTACATATTCTGAAACATGCAGGCAATATCTTTTCAAATGCGTGAACTAATAATGATAAATTACAACAGATCAGGAATTTAGCATAGTCCCTATTTCAAGCAGGATGAGGCCTAATATTTTAACCTTTATCTATAATTGAAATCTTTATTTGAGAATACTGAATATAAGATGCAAGAATGACTGAATAAGAAAATTTAACCCTTTACCTGATAGAGGCATTTTATATCTTTGAAAATAATGTAGATCCAGATCAGACGGTTCCTGTAGGAGCCGCCTGACCAGGGTCTGCTGTAAGCTTTTGAAATAACATAAATCTGATTCTACAGTTTTTCCCATGGTTAAATAGCCTTGTTCATCACGCCATCCTAAAATCAGCACGCTAATATTTTATTATTATCATCATTCTTTGCATAAATATTTGTAAGGCAAAAAGATTTATAAAAAAACGATCTAGTGCAGCTTGCAAAATCACCATTAGTCATGCACTATATACTTATAATGCACCTGGCATGACGAAATATAAATCGTATAAAATCGCTCATGTAACTCGTTTATCAAACCACTTTGCTCTATTTCCATATTGAGGACCAATAACTCTTGGTGACTTTACAAATAGTTTGGATCCAGATGAAAACGGTGTGTAATCAGGATCCACACTGACACTCCGGTGGCATTTAAGTGAAAACGAAACAAAAATGAAGAAAATCAAAAGAATGAAAATTTGTAGCAGACGACAAAGTTAGCAGACGATAGAGTTAGCAGACGACAGAGTTTGGCAGCGAAAGGTTCAAACCTGCTGTAATAAAACTGTCTGTAAAATTAGATCTGCTGTAATTTTGACTACTTCCGATTTGATCTAGCTTTTGAGAAACTATTGACCGAATGTCAAACAGTTTGGATCCTGATGAGACGCCGAGTTACTCGGTGTCTTATCTGCCTCCAAACTGTTTGCAGATGCAAGTCAGCTCGCTCTTTGTGGGATAAGGGCTAAACTTCTATAAATTAAATAATGTAATTAATCTTCCCTTAATGTATTTGATTCAGCTAATACTGAAGTAGGTAAGTCGGTCAGTCAAGAAATACATGTACCCGAGATCCATATTTTTGACAATGTAATGTTATGTTTTTTTTATTCTCCACCAGACAATACACCTGAGGTCATATACCACCAACAACCATACTAAACCCACGCATTGTATGTAACAGGTGGACCGTGTCAGTGGGATAAAACGGCACCACTGGCTATAGCCCTTTCCCTCATATACACGCTTTTTCACGCATTTGCAAACAGAGTGGACCCAGATCAGACGGCTCCTGTAGGTGCCGTCTGATCAGGGTTGCATATGAAGTTATAATAGATCTACAATTTCTTCAATTACCAACACACCCTGTGTGCATATGCAATTATAAAAACAAAACAAATATTCATGATAGCATTATATGTTACATGCTTTCATTATTTCTTACATAAATAGTCAACAGGGAAAGTGATGTCTTTAAAAACCAACAACATCCTTAACTTATTCCACAAACCCTGGCTAAAATCAATTATATTGACTAGCGTGTAGCTTATGGAAAGTGCAAATACTTGTCTTAAACGGTATTTTTTTTTATTAAACATAGGATTCTTTAAAAGGTGGTGGTTGCTTAATGCAGCATGCAAGTGATACAGAAAGCTCCTATTGGATCTTTCTGTATCGCTTTTGTCCAGTTAAAGCTACCACCTGTATTAAGCTACCACCTGTATTAAGCTACCAACTGTATTAAGCTACCATCTGTATTAAGCTACCACCTGTTTTAGAAATCCAGATTGAGTCTTCTTTTTAATGGCCGCTTAAGACAGTACAGTCATAAAAGTACAAAATAACATCCATCAGTACCTGACTTAATCCTTAAAGGGCGGGAATCAAGTATATAAGACCTTTGCAAACGTGTAGACAATAATTCAAAGGGTTCATGGGGGAGCCTCACCTAACCCTTTCACCGCCAATGTCGCATAAATGCACCACGACAAATAGTGCAATCCCAGATCAGACGCAGTCTTTTCAAGGCGGCGTCTGATCAGGGACTTCACTTTTTGTCTCATTCTCTAGTACTATATCTGTGCTTTATTACTTTGAAATTTTAATTTATTTATCTAATTTCCTTATTGTATCGAATGATTTGACAAAATTGGATTGCAGACGACAATTAGAAATTTGGCGCCGAAAGGGTTAATTAATATAGAGAATGGGGAGTCAAGTTTTAATTATTGAACAAGTTACTGGTAAATCTTGTAAGAAATAATTCATGTAATAAACTTAGGGGTCTGGACCGCTTCATGGGCGTCTATATGTACTATATAATAACAAGGGTTCCAACTAGCAGAACGGACATCCGTGTACCACGCCATTTTTATACTGCAAATTGCCAGGTTATTGCTGTGATATAGTGAAACCGGGGTGAACGAACGTTTGTCAATGACCCCAAAACACGTGAAATTTTGAGAAAATCATTGTTGGATTGATACTTGCTCATTAGTTACCTTTATAATATTATATTTATTTGATAGAAAAATATATTGGCTTTCAATAACCGAAAGAATTACGAAATTATCATTTAAATTGTAAGAGTTACAGTCATATTTGTACTTGTGGTACACGGATATCCGTTCTGCTAGTTGGAACCCTTGTTATTATATAGTACATATAGACCCCCATGAAGCGGTCCAGATCCCTGTGGTAAGAAATAATTAATATGTAACTATTCCTTACGGTATCGTGAACAATGAAATATTTCACCATAGCACTAATTCCAAAAGCAAACAGAACCGATCGTGATCAGACGCCTGTTAGAGGCAATAATTTACAGACGGAATACAGTAAAACCCAACTAAACCGGACATTAATTTAGTATACATTCCTGTCTTAAAGACAGGTGACAGCTTAACGCAGGGTGAAAGTCAAGCAGAAAGCTCCTTTAGGACATTTCTGTATGACTTTAATCCTGCATTAAGCAGCATTAAGCATTTAAATTTTTGTCTGCTGGAATTCCGGTTTAAAGGGGTTTAACTGTATACTAGAAAGGTAGAGCTAAACTGCGTACATATTAACCATTTACTCCATAGATACACATTTTAACGCATTTGCAAACAGAGAAGACCCAAATCAAGATCAAACGGCTCCTATACGAGCCCTCTGATTTGTTCTGTTTTCTTACGGAATTATTAAGATTCGATTCTACAGTTTTTTCATGGGCCGAAACTAACGCTTGTTTTTTGTTTGTTTGTTGTTGTTTTTTTGTTGTTTTGTTTTTTGTTGTTGTTTTGTTGGGGTTTGTTTTTTTTTTTTTTGGGGGGGGGGGTACAGAAACTGTAGAAGCATATCTATGTCATATTGTATTTCATGAGCAAACAGTGCAGATCCTGATGGGAACCGTCTAATCTGGGTCTACTACGTTTGCAAATGTGTAGAAAGGCGTAGTTATGGAGTAAAAAGGGATAAATCCTTACCTCATGGGTATTCATGTAAGAAATGATATTCAGGAGCTCTCTGCGTTACTTTCACCCTGCATTAAGCACCCCCTGCTATTATAGATAATCATGAATATTTAATATGTATGCATTCGGTATGTAACCTACAGGCTGGTTATAGGCTACTGCATCACGCACTTTTCCCATTAGCTTTTCCATACATAAAAACGACAGTAATCATTCATCCATAAGTAAAATCGTTGGATCTTGACATTTACATCATTTATATATGCATATATATGTATACAGTAAATAAACTATCTAAAGCCACCATGTACTGAATAGACATGTAGAACGAAAGTAGTACGGAAAGGGGGTTCTGCTTAATTTTCGCGTTACATTAAGATGATATCTGCCTTTGAGATCCACATTTTACCTTAGCTGTGACGATTGTTTTAGAGGGGGTGCTGTGCTCTGATTCTTCAGTTTCTGCCATGACCAAACACTCTTGTTCCTATACTATTACAAACAATGCAGCTAGTAGATATTGATGATGTCATCATTTCATACATGAATATTCATCAGCCAAAGGGTAAAGTATGCAGTCAATACGGACATGTGGAACGTTATATAGTGTTTGAGTGTCTAAACAATAGTTATCCTCCTCGGAGCCGCATCTGGGTCCATACCATTTGCAAATGACGTCACAAGGAGTACCCACAGGGTAGAAAGAGTAATAATTATTTCCCTCATATAAACGCCTTTTCATGTCTTTGCAAACAGAGCAGGCCAAGATCAGAAATGTCCTGCAGGAGCCGTCTGATCAGGGTATGCTCTGTTTGCTTAAAATTGTAGTAGACCCGACTCTAGTTTCTATCAATACCAGAAACTCAACTGTACATATGCCATTGTAAAATATCAGCTAATAAGCATATTCCACAGGGAAAAGGGCTAACTCATAACTCAAATATTCCTACCTTATAGTGATTTATCCTGAGTTGGTTAAAAATGCTAAATCACTCCATTCATTTATACATATCGTAACACACAATCATCTTTAGGTCCGCATTTCAGTATAACACCATTCAAAATCTGATTGTTCGCAGACACTGTTCGTAATTCACAGTAACAATACGACTGACTGTAAGTAAACCAGTATGGTGTTATTTTACAACAAATTACAGCAGGAGAAGTGCGTCCCACAATTGACACGACGGGTTCATATTCAGGTCATGCCAACTGAGGTAAAACTTGAATAGGCCTAGCGTCCTTGGTCACAGGTACCTGTAAGAAATTGATTTTTGAAGTGTGCATACCTGTTTTATGATCACAGGGAAGCGTAACAAAATGGATTTGAAGTGTATTACAGTAGAACCTTAAGCGGCCATCAAAACAATGTATAAATATGATTCTGTTTAGACATGTGGTAGCTTAATGCAGGTAAAAAGTAATGCAGAAAGCTCCTCTGTGAGCTTTTCTGCATTACTTTTGCTGTGCATTAAGCTATCACCTGCTTTTTAAGACCCCTATGTTCAATAAATGAACGGTCACTTAGGATATGTTCTAATGTATATACCTATACAAGCTCGTGTTTAACAAACAAGTGAAATTGTAATACATGTATGGCTGAATTACCAATTATTTCACCTGGTTTATTGCTGTAAGTTTCGTTGGTAGTTTGAATGCGTCCAATCTTTATGCAGTTGGTATTTGAGCAACACATACATTGGTGAACGAGGCTATTAGATCTACAGGTTTAATGGTTTATATTAGAGCCTGTCTTAACCCATTCCCTCATAGGCTATTTTTGGACCCAACCTCTTTGAATAAATCTACCAAAAAGGAGATTTAACAAGAGAAAATGAACATTTTGTATTTTTGTAGTTTTGAAAACATTGTAAATAGAGCATTTGCCCCTAGGCCTCCTAAGGGGCAAATGCTCTATTTATCAAAATGGATTGAAAAAGTAACTTTTACATAGCCGTCAAAAGGCGTCAATGTGAGGGAATGGGTTACGCGACCTTATATCTATTGTACATACGAATCTGAAAAAGAACACGTGGCTGCTTAATACAGAGCAAGAACATTACTTACGACCTGTATTAACCCTTCTCTTGCTGAATTTTAAAATACATTTTTCCTTCTTTACCCATGCCCTGTTGTATAATTACATATACCTTCACTGTGTACAAGTATTTCGCTGTGCAATCACTGCTGTGGAGTGCACTGGTTGCACAATCAACTTGTAAATAGTGCAGACCCTGATGAGACAGCTCCTGCAGGAGCTGTCTCATCTAGGTCTTCACTATTTACAGGTACGTATATTGACGTGAATAGCAAGCGAAGGGTTAAGCTACCACCTACCTTACAGACGCATAATTTGACATCTTTTTTATGGTCACCTAAGACAGGTTATACTGTATTTAATTTAAACAGACGTCGATCATTTAAACCTGCAATAACAGTACTCTTTGTGCATGTGATACTATGTAACTAAGATTGTCATCTGGGTCTACACTGTTCATAAAACGTTCATATAAACTTCACAATACAGGAACCGTCTGATCTGGGTCTACTCTGTTTGCTTATGAAATAACAGATTTACTTCAATAGCTTTTGCCATGGTAATGAATTCCGTTTTTAACATACAATACAACTAATTAATATTCATTAACCATTGCCCTGTTCTATGTTTATTTCAAATTCCTATACCTGTTGAATATTCATCAACAAAGTAGTTATAATGAAATATGGAAGGTGGAACAATGTAGCCATTTTAGAACGTAAGGAAACAGATCTTTCAAATTTCATCAGCAAACAGAGCAGACCCTGATCAGACGGCTCCTCTAGGAGCCGTCTGATCTGGGTCTTCTCTGTTTGCAAATGTGTGAAAACACGTTTATATGAGGGAAAGGGTTAAGTCACTATTTCTCAAATGAACACTTGTGATGGAAAGGGTTAACCCTTTACTCAATGAATATTCATGTCAGAAATAATGACATCAAGAATATGAATTAGATCAATTTTATACCGGCACATGGACACAGGAAATGGTTGCCATGGCAGCAATTATAGAACCACATTTATATCATAAGCAAACAGAGCAGATCCTGCAATGGCTGTCTCATATGGGTCCACTCTGTTTGTATCAGGCGTAGAAAGGCTTATTTATGGAGTCACTAAGAAATACAGGTTAAATGGGTCCGTTAATTAAAACAAAAAGACGAGCAATTTGAGTCTGTAAGAACAGTACTTTGCGTACTTTCTGTTCTATGAATCTCATACTGTCATCTGGGTCTATACTATTAACCATTTCGGCGCCAAATTTCTAATTGTCGTCTGCAAACCAATTTTGTTAAATCATTCGGTAAAATAAGGAAATGAGATAAATAAATGCAGATTTCAAAGGAATAAAACACAGGTATAGAAATAGACTTTGAGACAAAAAGTGGTCCCTGGTAAGACGCCGCCTTGAATAAGTGGCGTCTGATCTGGGACTGCACTATTTGTCGTGGTGCATTTTTGCGACATTGGCGATGAAAGGGTTAATAAAATGTTCGTATTAACCCATTCCCGCATATTGACGCCTTTGGACGCTTCTGTAAATGTTACTTTGTGAAACCATTGTGATAAATAGAGCATTTGCTCCTATAGGAGCAAATGCTCTATTTATCACAATGGTTTCAAACTAATGGTTTCAAAAAATTAAAAAAAATCCCTTTCTCTAGTTAATGCTCCTTTTCGGTAGATTTATTCAAAGTGTTTGGATCTAAAAATAGCATATGCGGGAATGGGTTAACATGACAAGACAGGGGTTGTTCGATCTGGGCCTTCCCTTATCTGGTTGCAAAGTCGCCATGGGCGTCTCTATCCGGTATAATTATTCAGCTAATAAATATTCATGATATCATTATTTCTTACATGTCTATTCATGAGGTTAGAGATTAATCATGCAGATCCAGGTGGTTCTTATACTCGATGTTCCCTTTGTGTTTTAACCCATTTGACAAGTATACTGACATTTGCAAACATCGTAGACCTAGATCAGATGATCCTCAATGTTTGTCATTCAAATTCCTGTTGTAGATAATACCCTTTCTAACAGTATGAACTCTACTGTCAAATAAGTATGGATTGTCCCACTTTGAAAATTCGGCATTCAAATGGTTAATAAAATCCAAAATGTTTGGAGCTATAGCCGTGTGTTTATAAGTAATGGAAGAAAAACTAAATGAGAAGTTATTTAACCCTTTCCCTGATGAATATTCAGATAGGAAATAATGACGTCATTTTTTTTATAATGGCATATGGACACAGGACATTTTGGCTCAGGCAGAAGCTGTAGAATCAGATCTATATTACACCATAAGTAAACAGAGCAGACCCTGATCAGACGGCTCCTATAGGAGCCGTCTGATCTGGGTCTACTCTGTTTGCAGATGCGTCAAAATGCGCTTATATAAGGGAAAGGGTTAAAATAAGCAACCGTGATAAAAGTGTCCAACTGCATAGTGCTAAATTTATATAGCCCCTATACAATGGGCATTTTTTGTCATGACCCAAATAAGTTCTGTTTGTCAAACCTACTTTAGGTCTCCTCCCACTGCCAATATTCGATCACAACCAATATTCGATCGGCCCCGGAATATTTCAGTTTTTACCTTATTGGACCGAGACGCCAGTCGCGCGCGCATCAACTGTTTACAGTAACAACTCTAGTTGTAAAAAAAAACCTTCTAGCCGCCGAAATGGAGAAAATGATAAAAATATGAAGAACTCTACAAAATGGCGTGTCATTTTACTGTTCCCAAAATTTCCTATTAAAAATCAAATGATTTTAACTAAATATACTAAAAAAAGAGACTACATGTTTACATGCCCGGCTGATGAAATGGATCATGTCATCGTAGCCTTATTAAATGTATACTTAACGAAAAACGTTAGGCACACAAATACAACCGTCCTTACAGTGAAAGTGATGAAGAAATAGCTGAAGAGGAAAAACATTGTTTGTAAAACGTTCTTCCAAGACACTTATCATTTTCCCATATATAACAATTGCCAAGTGGAGATGCTGTGACAAATGTAATGGTTGGATACATTTTGCTTTCTGCACACATATAAGGGTATCCAGGTGCGGGGCTACATTCCTATGCCCAGTTTGTCAGAATACTGAAAATGAACAATAATCAGTAATCAAAATACTTTGTAAATCTGTTAAAAACTGTTAGAATATTATTAAAGCTAAGAAACTTTTAATGTTAAAACTAGTTAAACAGTTGGGAAACATTTTTCGAGTGTACAGCGCCTTTTATTTTGAGAAGTATAAATGAACAAAATACAGTTTTATCAAAATAGCTTCTCCTGATCGAATATAGGTCGTGACCCAGAGGTTGAAAAAAAAATGGAGGGTTGTTGAACTTTTGCCGATACTGTAACATTTTTAATGTAAGCTTTGTGATGATATATGTTGATTTTGTTGAGAAGATTGTTGTGCTCGTGGATGCGCGGGCTGAAACGAGATAAGTGATCGAATATTGGTGGGACCGGGATACCCGAAACAAAGGGTCAATGATTGGCCTATATATCGCTCACCCCCAGTCAATAGACCATGCGAACCGTTGTGTATTACGTGCACTTCTGTTAAAACATGTTTGGCCAGAGGTATAACTCATTCCCTCCTAGACTAGTTTTAGACCCAACCTCTTTAAATTCATGTACTGAAAAGGAGAATTAACTATAGAAAAGGAGAATTCTAGAAGTGTGTAGTTTTTCAAACATTGTTGTAGATAGAGCATTTGCTCCTATAGAAACATTCTGTATTACTTTTGACCTGCTATATAAGCAACCACCTGCTTTCTTTAAACTCCTTTGTTCAATAAATGAATGATCACTTAGGACAGGTTCTACTGTATTAAAATCTGACCAGTAGTGTCAAAGGTTTAAAAGAAAGAAAACAGAAACCACCCCTATACCTGGCAAGGTTTTGACATGTCCCAGCGGCTTACCACTACTGGTAGAGATTCACACACGAAATAGTTCTACCTAATTATATTGAAATCCGACTTGTGGGTCCATAAGAGAAAATTTGCAATTTCCATTCTGGATATAAGGTAATTTAACCCTTCGCTTGCTATTCACGTCAATATACCTACCTGTAAATAGTGAATACCCAGATTAGACAGTTCCTGCAGGAGCTGTCTCATCAGGGTCTGCACTATTTACAAGTTGATTGTGCAACCAGTGCACTCCACAGCAGTGATTGCACAGCGAAATACTTGTACACAGTGAAGATATGTGTCATTATACAACAGGGCATGGGTAAAGAAGGAGAAATGTATTTTAAAATTCAGTAAGAGAAGGGTTAATAGAGGTTCGTCTCAGGACCATTTCTGGCATGTTAAATTGAAACGGATTAAGTAAGTCGTGAAAGTTTTCGTGTGGGTTGTCAAGGCTACCGGTGTTCTAAAAGAATGCAATTGTTATACAGTAAAACCTCTCTATAACGACCACTAAATTGTGTCAATAAGTTGGTACTTTAGACAGGTGGTTGCTTAAAGCAAGGTGAAAGTAAAACAGAACGCTCCCAGGAGCGTTGTTTTACTTTCACCTTGCTTTAAGCATCCACCTGCCTTTAACACAAACTATTTTATGTAATTTAGTGGTCGTTATAGAGAGGTTTTACTGTATCAATTTTGGTAGAGGACTATTCAAGTCTAATGAACTTCTGTCTAATGATTTAAGAATTTAATAAGAGATGCCCTTTGAATGAAAAGTTGACGTCAAACGAATGGACGGACGGACGCCGGGAAGTGAGTGGTCACAATAGCTCACATTTAGCTGTAGGTGTACTTTTTGTAAGCAAAACCTGCCGTACAAATTTAGCACATGGAACGATTATGTTTCATTTCGATAATAAGCTGAATCTAGAGTAGTTTTGTAAATCCGTTTGAATAAAACATCTTACAAATGAAAGACATATTTGACAAAAATACTCAAAAGAGCCAACGAAACAAATTAATACATATTAAAAGTAACTATTTAGCCAAAATAAACTTGTGTCATGTAGTTTATCTACTTTAAAAAATCTAACAGTGTCAAATGAATATGCATGACATTTTGAACATTGACACTATGAATATCAATTAGTTTATATTTTATATAATGACACATAAATACAGGAACATTTGGTCATGGCAGAAACTGTAGAATCATATCTATATTATTTCATTAACAAACAGAGCAGACCCTGGTCAGGTGGCTCATAAAGGAGCTACCCAGGGTCTACCCAGCAAATACGTAGAATGGCGTAATTTTTAGAAAAGGGTTATTCATTTCCTTCATAGAAACGTTGTTTCATGCCTTTGAAAACAGAGAAGACCCAGCTAAGACGGCTCTATAGAATAGTCGGATCAGGATTTGCTCTGTTTACTTAGGTAGTGATATTTATTAACCCTTTCCCTGTTCTATGTTTATTTCAAATTTCATTACCTAATGAACATTCATTAACAAAATAGTTATAAAGAAATATGCAAGGTGGAACATTGTAGACATTTTAGAAAGCAAAGAAACAGATCTATCAAATTCTGTTAGCAAACAGAGTAGACCCTGATCAGACGGCTCCTCTAGGAGCCGTCTGATCTGGATCTACTCTGTTTGCAAATGCGTGAAAACACGTTTATATGAGGGAAAGGGTTATATATGATTCTACAGTTTCTGCCTGGCGTCGTGTTCAATCATTAACATTCAGCTTATAGACATCCATGATGTCATTCTTTCTTATACATGAAAAATGAACAGGGAGATGTCAATTAGATTCATATACTGAATTACAACAGCATAAAGATAATGTCATCCATAAAAATCATAAATATATGGGGGAAAATAACGAGAAATTTATCTTTCCTACCGGTGTCAGGCAAGGGTCAAGTAAAGCACCCGTTTTTTTTATAGCCAATTAAAATCCATTTAACTTTTAACATTGTATTGGCCAATTCATTATAGCGGTTACAAACAATTTAATACGTATCATATGTTGTTCAGTGTTTAACAGGATCCAAACTGTTTTGGTCTCCGAACCTATATTTTGAAAAGAAAGTGGAGAATAAGTCTGGTGTGAGATTTGAATTTACGTGACACACTTGTCGGAGACAATAACTGAGCGTGCTAAGGTTTAATATAGAAGACACTTAAAATGTATCCTGCAAAAATTAGTGTGGCCATTTTTCACAAGAAATGGCCGTGATTCTGGATAAAAGCTTGCCGAGCCATAATAATAAACATTGCGTTTTATAAGACTATAAATATTCGAGGAATAATTAACTGAGGGCCTAGTGTACATGTATTTAATGTGCATAGATAATAAGTAAGATATAATAGGCTAAATGCATTTATGAGCGTAACTCGCTGTCAAGAACGACACTGTGCATGAGTACATTTGTAAATAGTTTGGATCCAGATGAGATGTGGAATAACTCTTTGCCTTATCAGGGTTCAGACTGTTTGCGAGAGTGATTATTGTTTATTAAGAAAAGAGGAAAAAAAAATAAGAGCATGCAACAAATTTGGAACACGACAATACGTGGCAGCGACAGGGTTAAGTGCCCATGTCCTCAGAGGACAAGTTCAGTATACAGTAAAACCCCTCTAAACCGGTATTCTAGTAGACAATAATTTAGATAGGTTTAGGCAGGTGGCTGCTTAATGCAGGGTTAAAGTGATGCAGAAAGCTCCTAGAGGAGCTTTCTGCATGACTTTTACCCTGCATTAAGCTGCCACCTGTCGTAAAGACCGATATTTATACCAAATGTAACGACAGGTTTAGAGAGGTTTAACTGTATTAGCATTTAAATTTGTCAGCATTTTATAGTTACAGCCTGTGAATTCAAGCTGAAGCGGGTTAACCTGTTAGTTGAAAACCCGCCTTTTACGCAGTTACAAAAATATTAAACCCAGACCAGATACTTTTTCTAGGAGCTGTCTGGTCAGGGTCTGCTCTTTTTACTTATATGTGTAAAAATAAACCCCCTCTAAACGTGATAATGTTCGTAGTAGAGAAGAATTAAGATACTTGAAAGCCGGTTGCTGCTTAATCCTAGAGGAACTTTCTTCATTACTTTCACCCTGCATTAAGCTGTCACCAGTCTTGAATATCGATAATGATACGTACTTGAGTGTTCGAATAATCGCGATTTTACTGTATCTCACTCTGTAAATATTATATAATGTTACAGAGAAAGGTGCGTACTCATATAATAAAATCGTCATTTCTCCACCAACCCTATGCTGTAACGAAGAGACGAATCTAAAGAGTGGTCACAACATAGGGATTGGTGGAGAAATAAAGAAGTTATTCTTGAAAATATTTTAATTTACGCATCTTATCTGGACCTCTGATGTTATATTCAATAAGAATATTAACTCTAACAAGCAGTTTTCAGCACAATGACCGAAGAGTAAAAACAAAATGGATCGAGACCATATATAATCTCAAAAATCACTATGAAGGGGCCCGTCTGATCAGGGTCTGCTCTGTTTGATTGTGTAACAATACAGACACGAGTCTACAGTGTCTGCCATAGTCAGAACATCATGATTGTGTTCACAAGCTACATGTATTAACCCTTTCCCTCATATAAACGTGTTTTCACGCATTTGCAAACAGAGTAGACCCAGATCAGACGGCTCCTAGAGGAGCCGTCTGATCAGGGTCTACTCTGTTTGCCATTCGAATTTGATAGATATGTTTCTTAAGTTTCTAAAATGGCTATAATGTTCCACATCCATATTTCATTATAACTATTTTGTCCATGAATAATCGTAGGTATTGAAATTTGGTCTAAATATAGAACAGGGAAAGGGTTATAAAGATTCAGCTAATGCGTACCCATGATGCTATCATTTCTTACATGCGATATCTATTCGCCATGTAAATGGGTACATTATACAGAGAAAAGTACATGTCTTGTCCATGTCAGAGTGACCCAACGTATACATTCTCAGACGGATTAAATTAAATTCTTTTTAATCCACATTGTGCCATATTGTACGTTGATTGTTAACATTTGTGAACCGAAGAGTCTCTCTTTAGCGACTACCTAAGGAATTAACCCATTCCCTCCTAGACTATTTTTAGACCCAAACTCTTTAAATAAATCTACCGAAAAGGAGTATTTGCTAAAGAAAAGGAAAAACTTAGAATTGTGTATTTTTGAAACCATTGTGATAATTATTCTGTGCTCTATTTATCACAGTGGTTTCAAAACAATGATTTCTACAGATGCGTCAAAAGACGTCAGTGGGAGGGAATCGGTTAACATGACTGAATATAACATATGCCTGCTAGTGGAGGATGAGTGATTATTTATGCAAACAGTCTGGATCAAGACGAGAAGCCGGGCTACTCGGATCCAAGGTGTTTGCAAATGAGAGTGAGGTCGCGGATAGTTAACGGAGGACGAAGGTAACGCAGAAAGCTCCAGTAAGAGTTTTCTGCATAAGTTTTGTCTTGCATTAAGCTACCATATTTACTAACATTTTACTCCAAGAATATTCATGTAAGAATTAATGACTTCATGAATATTAATTAATTGTTAAAGTGTGCATTTTGAGTGGTCGTTTGAAGGAGGGTTCATTGCATATAGGACACGACACGATATATCGATGTCCAAATATTTGCGTCGTCAATAGCCATAACTGAAATGCATTAGCTAACACAGAGCAGTCAACAACCGGTCACGTATTTTTGTTGTGTCACACGTCACCACATTAAGCCTTAACCCCCCCCCCCCCACACACACACACACACACACATACATACACTCAACTCGCACGTGCAAACAACAACAAATTGTCTCATCAGAAGCCAAGCAGTTTGACACTCGGTCAATAGTTTCTCAAAAGCTTGGACTCGGAAGTAGTCAAAATTATGAAAGGTCTAATTTGAGCTAACATTATTTTTTTCCACAATGGGGTAACGAGTTGTATATGACAATGGTCTGCTACGTTGTTTATTAAATAATACACGACTGGTCTTTCAGTTTCTGTAATGTTCAAATTCCCCTTGTTCATAATGCAATTAAAGGAATTTAGCTAATTCATATGCATGACGTCCTTATTTCGTACATGAATATTCATGAGGCAAAGGGCACAGTAAAACTCCCTCTAAACTAGAATTCTAGTAGAGATGAGTTCATATAATATTAGTCAGGTGACTACCAAATGCAGGATGAAAGTCATGCAGAAAGAGCTTCCTGCATTACCTTCACCCTGCATTAAGCTGCCACCTGTCTCCAAGACCGATATTTACACTAAACTTAACGTCCGGTTTAGAGAGGTTTTACTGTAATTGTAGAGTGCAGTAATTATCAACTACTACCATTCCCAATGTTATTTTTGTTCGATTTCATTTCATAAATACTGATAGAATGTCAGGCAGATTGGATCCTGGTGAGACACCATGGTCCATGCTTATAAAGCTTTTAGTTGAGTCTGAGTTTCGTTCTCAAGCTTTTGATTGGTCAGATTTGAGTTCTCAAGCTTTTGATTGGTCAGATTTGAGCCAAAGGCTCAAATCTGACCAATCAAAAACTTGAGAACGATCTCAGACTCAACTAAAAGTTTTATAAGCATGGTCCCAGGTTATATCTTGATCTAAACTGTTTGCAGGGGTTTTCTCATAGTTGCCTTTAACCCTCTACTCCATGAATATTCATATGAGAAATAATAACATCATGAGTATTAAATAGATTATTTTTGTATAATGGCACATGGGCACGTGAATTTTGTGACAGAACAGGAACTCACATCTGACCAATCAAAAGCTTGAGAACGATCTCAGACTCAACTAAAAGTTTTATAAGCATGGACCCAGATCTATATTATACGTAAACAGGATAGACTCAGAGTCAGAGTCGTCTGGTCTGAGCCTATTCTGTTTGCAAAGGCGAGAGAAAGCGTTTATACGAGGGAAAGGGTTAGGACTGCAAAGAATTAAGACATCGTTAATAGAAATCAAAGAAGTAAACCTTTACATTTCTGTGAATATCGTATCTGTATATATGTGCATGAGCGAGCACTTCACGTGTGCTTCTTGCTGTGAACTTCGTGCGTCATTCCCCCTAATGGCCTACATGATTTCTGTTCTGTTTCTATTTTTATTAGATATCGTGGATTAAAAACCATTATTTTTTCTCCATAAATCAATGGATTTTCAAAATTCACCCATTATTTTTATTTTCAATTCAGCAATTTTCGTTATGAATATCCACATATATATCACAAAGTCATTATGATTCGGCCACCTGTGACTTGCAAAATGTCGTTAAATATCTTAAATTCCTACAACTTTATGTAATGTACCCTTAATTCTTTCGCTCCCAAATTCTGTCGTCTGCTACAAATTTTCATTTTTTTTATTTTCTTCATTTTTGTTTCAAAAACATAATAAAAGCAACAAATAGTTTGGATCCTGATGAGACGCCGAGTTACTCGGCGTCTCATCTGGATCCAAACTGTTTACATAGGTAATCACAGATCCGGCATTGGCAGCGAAAGGGTTAAGATAAAGTACTTTGTTCGCTCATGTCGCTACATATAATGGTGGTTGGTCGGGTCTATAGACAGTTGTACACTTAAACGTTACACTAAACTTCTTTTTCTACCGTAAACTAATTACCATAAGAAAACAGAGTAGAGCCAGATCAAGCTACTCTTGAATTATGGGTTTGATAAGTGTCTGCATTATTTGCTGTTGTATCAGTCTAATTTAAAGTGATCATAATAGTGCCAGTTTTACGTATCCAACTTTATAAACCCATGGAGAGGGAAGTACTGAAGGTAAATTGAGTAACTTATCTATACCCTTTACTCCATGAATAAGCCTGTCATTGCCTGTACAAACAGAGTAGACCCAGATCTAATGACTCCTATAGGAGCTGTCTGATGAGGGTCTGCTCTGTTTGCTTATTATATAATATAGTCTACAGTTTCTGACATAACCAAGAATGCATATGTCCGTGTGCTATTATAACAATGAATCTAATTAATATTCATGATGTCATAATCTCTTACATGAATATTCATGAAGTAAAGGATTAACAGTTTATACGTCATCAACCCTTTCGCCACAAAATAAAGTTAGTCTGCTAGATTATACCGTCTACTACATGATCCGAGGTGGAGCTTTTTCATTTCTTTCAAAAACATGACCACAGTGCAAAATTGTTTAAATCTTGATGTGACACCGAATTACTCGACGTCTCATCTGGGTCTGCATTGTTCGCAAGAATTATCACGGGCTCGCCGATGGCTGCGAAAATGTTTATCATATCTAAGAAAACAAGAAACAAAGAGGAAGAGAAATAAAGAAAGAAAAATACACACAGAAATTGGGGGTACTGGCAGGTCAGTGCTGGATTACCTGCAGGCGGCCTAAATTCCTATAAGTAGGTGACCAGACGACTGGCCAGACAAAACACCGTGTCCTAATTATGACATGGACAATGTTCTAATATGTATGGCTACCGTCACGAAGAGGGACAAATTATAGGACAGTAAAACCCATCTAATGGGATCTTGGTCTAATTCTGGGTCAAAACCTAACCAAATTATATTTACACAATTTTTCATCCACCACATTTTTCAAACTTCAAGTTATAGTCAGTTTTTTCCCGAGATGCAGTTAGGGTGTCAAACAGCAACACGGCGTCTCATCTGGATCCAAACTGCTTGCATATACGATAATTCAACCTTCCGCAACATGCTAAAGGTTAAACGCATGTTGTAGCTTAAGACCATTTGCAGTGCAAGCGGTGTCGTCTGCTGAATACATTTTCGTCTGCTTCAAATTTCTTCAATTCCTTTATAAAAAAAACCATATGATTCGTGTACACTGAGTAATGATTAAATAAAGACACAACATATTTAACAAATGAAATTGATTAAACTGCAAAACAGTGGCAGATTTAACTGATTTACTTATACATTACATTGATATAACCATGTTGATCATTAACCCGTTTGGGACCACTTATTAACCCGTTTGGGTCCACTTATTAACCGTTTGGGTCCACTTATTAACCGTCTGGGTCTCTTGATAGGTAACAGCTTTTTCAAACTATATTTAGATTTCCCATCTAAAGCTGGGTTCTTTTTTTTTGTATGTTGTTGGGTTTTTTTGGCGAGGAGGTATCCCCCCCCCCCCTTTTCCGACAGAAGGCAATACTTTTATTACATTTGAAGTAAAACATTACTGCTGATCATTTGTATACTAATTGTTTTTTTTATTTTTTACGTTTTCTGAAATCGACGGCAAACCCGACACAAAATCCAGTTCATTGTTTCAAAAGTATATAGTTTCCGGTGTAAAAAAGTTATTGTCAGAAGTGGGATTCGAACCCACGCCGGGAGAACCCGACTGCGACCTGAACGCAGCGCCTTAGACCACTCGGCCATCCTGACTTGGTTTATAGTATCGACTACCCGATTAATCCTGGTTATGTCAAGCTTAATATACAAATAGTAAAATACTGATCATTACCATTGATAACTTGTGGGAATAATTACCACAGGTGTGCTTAACTAGTTACCTGATTTGACCCTTTACTCCATGAGTATCCATGAACTATGAATTAGATTTAGTCTTATAATGACACCATGAACTATGAATTAGATTTAGTCTTATAATGACACATGAACACGGAAAGTTTTGGACAAAGTATAATCGATACTGTCATATCTATATTAATTCATCAGGAAACAGAGCAGTCTGATCTGGTCTACTCTGTTTGCAGGTGCACATTTATATATTTAATATAAATGTAAGAATATTAGTCAGAGATTCAAATAACTGTGCGTACTCATATTCTAAAATCGTCATTTCTCCACCAATCCATATGACGTGACCACTCTTTAGAATTGTCTCCTTCGAGGCGATTCTAACGAGTGGGCACAGCATAGAGTTTGGTGGAGAAATAAAGAAGTCATTCTTGAAACTGTTTTAATTTACGCGTCTTGTCTAGACCTCAGTTAGTTTTACCCTCATCGGGGGAACAGCCACAATCTCTGAACACGGATTAACTAATTACTTATTACACTAACATAACAATTTTTATTATTAACCGCTTGGCTTCAATTATTAACCGGTTTGGTCCCATGCTAGGTAGGGGCTTTTCCAAGATGTATTTAGATGTCCTATTTAAAGTTTTTTTGTTTCCCCTTTTTTCGAAAGAAGATAATACTTTTATTAGATTTGAAAAAAAAAATCACTGATATAATAATTTTATATTGGACTTTTTTCTAAAGACGACAACACTTTCACTGAATTTGAAGTGAAAAATTACTAATAGCCATATCTATACTAATTAGCGGTATTTTTTTTTATTCTTTAACCTTTTCTGATATTGATGGCAAACCAGACACAAAATCGAATTGACTTGTTTAGAAATACAGATTTTCCGGTGTGGAAAAAGTTATTGTCAGAAGTGGGATTCGAACCCACGCCGGGAGAACCCGACTGCGACCTGAACGCAGCGCCTTAGACCACTCGGCCATCCTGACATGCTTTATATTGCCGACTACCAGAATAAATTTTGGACATGTCAAGCTAAATATACAACTAGTAAAATACTGTTAACCTGTTGAAACACCATGCATGATGAGAATAAATACTCTTCACTCTTCACATGATTTAACTCTTTACTCCATGAATATTCATGTAAGAAATAATGACATCATATTTGATATAAATGTAAGAATACTAGTCAGAGATACAGATAACTGTGCATGCGTACTCATATTCTAAAATCGTCATTACTCCACCAATCCCTATGATGTGACCACTCTTTAGAATCGTCTCCTTCGAGACGATTCTAAAGAGTGGTCACAACATAGGGTTTGGTGGAGAAATAAAGAAGTCATTCTTGAAAATGTTTTAATTTACGTATCTTGTCTGGACCCTCATCAGGGGAACAGCCACAACATCTAAACACTGATTTAACTGATTTACTTGTTACACGGACATAACCATTTTGATTATTAACCGTTTGGCTTCAATTATTAACCGGTTGGGTCCCATGCTAGGTAAGGATTTTTCCAAGCTGTGTTTAGGTTTCCTATTTAAAGTTTTTTTGGTTATTTATTTCCACTTTTTTTCGAAAGCAGACAATACTTTTATAAGATTTGAAGTGCAAAATCACTAATAGCCATCTATACTAATTAGCGATATTTTTTTATCTTTAACCTTTTCTGATATTGATGGCAAACCGGACAGAAAATCGAGTTGATTTTTTAGAAGTAAAAATTTCTTGATGTAAAAATGTTGTTGTCAGAAGTGGGATTCGAACCCACGCCGGGAGAACCCGACTGCGACCTGAACGCAGCGCCTTAGACCACTCGGCCATCCTGACATGCTTAATCATTTCGGATACCCGATTAAATCCTGGACATGTCAAGCTTAATTAATATACAAATAGCAAACCTATACTGATCATAACCATTGATAACCTGTTGAAACACCATGATGAGAATAAATAACGCAAGTGTGCTCGCCCCTTTACACGTGCCTGATTGAACCTATTACAGTAAAACCTCTCTTAACCGGCAGTTAAATTTAGTATGAATATCGGTCTTGGAGACAGGTGGCAGCTTAATGCAGGATGAAAGTCATGCAGAAAGCTCCTAGAGGAGCTTTCTGCATGACTTTCACCCTGCATTAAGCAGCCACCTGCCTAAAAGTATCTAAATTTTTATCTACTAGAATTCCGGTTAAGAGAGGTTATACTGTACTCGATGAATATCCATGTAAGAAATAATGAAATCATGAAATATCAATAAGATTTATTCTTATAATGCCACATGGACACGGACAGTTTTGGCCAAAGAAGAATCTACACTGTCATATCTCTGTATAATTCATAAACAAACATGGCAGTCTAATCTGGGTCTACCTTGTTTGCAGGTCCACAATTATATCTAATATAAATGTAAGCATGATACGTGTTAGCCCAATGCCAATACAATTTGGCAGAAATGTTCACAGGCCCGGGTGAGAATTATAGTGCTCATTATCATGACTTCCATCACAATGATAATGATAACAGAATTCGCCGTCATCTTCATCACTAACAAGAATATAATCAGTACTATTTTTAATCTTATCAGGGGAAACAGCCACAACACCTGAATACAGATTTACCTGCTTTACTTATTATATACATATATATACACTGACATAACCATTTTGATTATTAACCGGTTGGGTCAAATTATTAACCGGTTGGGTTGCTAGGTAAGGGCCTTTCCATGCTATATTTGGATTTTCCTATTTTAAGTTTGTTGTTTTTTATTTTCCCTTTTTTCGAAAAAAGACAATATTTTATTAAATTTGAAGTGCACAATTAGTAAAGGTCATATCTATACTAATTAGCGGCATTCTTTTATCTTTAATCTTTTCTGATATTGATAGCACATCCGACAGAAAATCGAGTAAAGATTTTTCGTAAAAAGTTGTCAGAAGTGGGAGTCGAACCCACGTCGGGAGAACCCGACTGCGACTTGAATGCAGCGCCTTAGACCACTCGGCCATCCTGACATGCTTTATCATATCGGTTACCCGATTAAATCCTGGATATGTCTAGCTTAATATACAAATACATGTAGAAAAATACTGACCATTACCATTGATAACCTGTTGAAACACCATGATTGTAATAAATGCCGATATTACAAGTGTGCTTAACCCGTTACCTGATTTAACCCCTTACATGATTTAATGCTGTAAAGAAGTAAATGGCATAATGAATATTTATTAGCTGAAAATTATAATGCCATATGAACACAGGGTGAATGTTTTGGCCATTCAATCAGTTCACTGCGTAGCAAACAGAGCAAACCCTGATTAGACAGTCCCTATACTATATACATAGAAGCCGTCTAATGTAGGTCTACATTATTTGTAAATGGGTAAGCATACGCCTCAACCAACTCTTTACTTGATAGCCTGTCGGTTTCTTTGCAAACAGAATAAACCCAGATCAAATGATCCTACAGGAAACGTCTGTTTTGTTTGCTTACAAAATATCTTAGTTTAAACATATGTGTTTCAGAAACCACCGGGCTTCACAAGCTTCTATATAACAAATGAGGATTCGATCGAATGCAACATCGTTATTCAGACCCTTTCCATGTCATAGTTTACAATGTAAAGGTGGACAATCTATATAACGTAACACAACTCTGTCAAGATCAGCATTCAGGGTCAATGGTTAAACGCCATTCTGCCATGCTAATTGCTGAATACAAAATGCGAAATGCTTTTTGCCAATTGTGTAAATTGCTAGGGAATGTTCCAAATTACAAAATGCGAATTGCTTTGTGCCAATTGTGTAAATTGCTAGGGAATATTCCAAATGATGGACGTAAATGACAAATGCGATATGCTTATTGCTAAATGCATGTTTGCACTACTAGCATTGAACAGCGTCATGTGACTGTAAAATTGCTAAATACATGTTTATTTACATTAAAACTTATTCTTATTGTACTAAATCAAAAATGGCAGTGTAGTGCAAACCTGCATGTAGCAATAAGCATTTCGCATTTGTCATTTACATCCATCATTTGGAACATTCCGGTTCTTTCCCTAGCAATTTACACCATTGGCAAAAAGCATTTCGCATTTTTTGCATTTAGCATTTCGCATTTAACATTTAGCAAATAGCATGACAGAATGGCGTTCCATAAAATAATGGATGTAAATGACAAATGCGAAGTGCGAAATGCTTATTGCTAAATGAATGTTTGCACTACCGGCATTGAACAGTGCCATTTTTAAAGTGACTGCACATTTGCGAAATGCATGTTTATTTACATTAAAGCTTATTGCTTATTGCACTACTAAATTCAAAATGTCGATTTTCAATACTAGTAGTGCAAACATGCATTTAGCAATAAGCATTTCGCATTTGTCATTTACATCTATCATTTGGAACATCCCGGTTCTTTACCTAACAATTTCCAAAATTGGCAAAAAGCATTTCGCATTTTGCATTTAGCATTTGGCATTTGGCATTTAGCATTTATCAAATAGCATGGCAGAATGGCGTTCCATAATATGATGGTCATATCGGGGGCATAGTGTTTCACAAACACACGTCTTGTTGCTGTTACATTTGCTCTGTGCGACTTTCACCCATGATGTTGGACGAGTAAAGGGCAAAACCTCAACAGAAAATAACAGTTTCAATTCAAAAATGCTACATGTCTGCATACCTCTATGCCAGAGCCATCGTGTTTACAGATTTAGAAATGTGAAATTACATTTGACTGTGTGTGGTTGAATTTTATTCTTAACTTCCGCGTGTTGGGAAAATGGAACAGCCGATCGAAATGCCGCGCATGCAGTTCATTATCACGGATTAAAGCACGTTTCTCGGTATTCTTTGTTTATATGCCGTAGGTTCAGAGTCGTGTTAGAATGATAAGTATAGTATGAATCAAATCTAACATATTCATTCTATAAGCACATAAATCAGATCCTGATCTGACGGCTAATACAAGAACCGTCTAATCTGTGTCTACTCTGTTTGCAATAGGTGTCAAAAGCCGTCACTATGGAGTAAAGGGTTAAAGTACATCTGCAGAAAGAATCAATGGGTAAGAGCTACAGTTAAAATGTGTAATGACTGCGTAAACGATACGAAGAAAGTTCGGCACATTACTTTTATGTTCTATTGACACTCTATTTACCTTATCCGGTGTAAAAAATAATTTGTCAGAAGTGGGATTCGAACCCACGCCGGGAGAACCCGACTGCGACCTGAACGCAGCGCCTTAGACCACTCGGCCATCCTGACATACTTATTTTTATCGGCTATCTGATTAAATCCGCGATACATGTACGTTAAGCTTAATATATCAATCGTCAAATACTGGACATTTTTCGTCAAGAAAGCAGACGGTAATTCAAATAGCATTATGTCCGAATGGTTTGAGAAACCCCCCCTACACACACACACACACACACACACACACACACACACCCCCCCCCCAACGTCCCTTCAATCAAATCATGTACAGTAGTCACCCGCTACTCGCAATCAGCAGCAGCGACAAATGTCTAGTACTACAAGCCTACTTAACCACACCTACATATGAACACGTGTTGTTGTTTTTCAATGGCAAAACGTGTAAAAATCAGAGCTATATTATTCCGTGAGCAAAAGGAGCAGATCCTGATCAGACAGCTCCTATCCTTTGGTTACAAACGCCTTTTAACGACTTTGTAAACAGAATAGACCCAGATCAGAAGGCTTCTGCAGGAACCGTCTACTCTGTTTGCTTATACATGTAGAATATCTTATGAACACATGATGTTTTTCATCCATGTCAGATACTGCGAGATCAGATCTGTATAATTGTGTAAGTTAACAGAGCAGATCCTGATAAGACAGCTCTTATGCTATGGCTATAGAGGCCGTCTAATATAAAACTAACTTGTTTCTAAACTGATAAACATGCGCCTCCATTAGACCCCAGCACAAACAAACAAACAAGAGGGCCAGAATGACCCTGACATCGCCCACCAGACAATCAGAGGAGAATATTTTCAAAGTTTTCACTATATGTTTCTATAGAAAACTAGCCGGTCTTGGGGCGGGGCCAATTTTGACCCGAAAGGCATAATTTATATATTTTTTGTAGAAGACCTGAACATGATGCTTTGTGCCAAATATGATAGCTGAGAACCTTCCAGTTTCAGAGGAGAAGATTTTTCAAAGTTTTACTATATGTTTCTATTGAAAACAAGGCACCCCTGGGGCGGGGCCAATTTTGACCCCAGGGGCATAATTTATATAACTTTTGTAGAGGACCTAAAGATGATGATATGTGCCAAAGATGAAAGCTGAGAACCCTGTAGATTCAGAGGAGAATATTTTAAAGGCTCAAATTGTTGACGACGTACGCCGACGGACGACGGACATCAGGTGATCACAAAAGCTCACCTGAGCACTTTGTGCTCTGGTGAGCTAAAAAAAATAGAAAAGCCTTTTGACACCTGAGTGACACATTTGTTTTGCAATAAAGGGGATTACAATAAAAAAAATACTATAATACTTTACAATGAAGAAAATATTCAAAAAAGGGAATTAATAAAATACATAAATACTTGAATTGCTCTGATCTAATATTTCGATCACTAACGGCCTTTTTCAAAGATTATCATGCCAAAATACACGTCACATTTTTGTTACATGCATTCAGCCATAAAATCAAACAGAATTATTATCTTTGAAAAAGGCCCTTAGTGGTCGAAATATTAGATCAGAGCAATTCAAGTATTTAAATTATAATATTTTACTTCATTTGGATAACCAATTTAGCACATTCGGCATTAAATGTCCCATTAAAAGTATCTAAATTCTTCTCTACTAGAATTCCGGTTTAGAGGGTTTTTACTGTATAATTATTATAGATCTATATGTAAATGGTAATTTTCATGGAGCAAAATGAGGACAAACATCACATTTCATTATTGTACAACATTGTTTTTGTTGTTATTTTACATTTTTGTTCTTCAATATATATATAAATAAATAGTCTTAACGTTTTCGTCTTACCAACAATCATAAAACAACAATGGTATAAATATGAAAGACGATAATTTATGATTCATAAATGAATAGTTGATTAGTAAAAGATGCAGAACATCGACAATATCCGGGAATGCCCGGCACCGCGTGTGCCATCTAGGGTACAAGTTGCGTAAGCTTGATGTCATAGAATCCGTATGTTTTGTGACCTCCAGGAAATGACCGCTTCCAACCAAACGCCAATGAACCATCTTCTGAACAAAGTTTCTGTTTTATCTTCTGACCTGAAATAAATATATATTTACAAATGTATATTATATGGGTTTGTTCAATAAAACCATAATAATATACAGCAAACCCCGCTTAACCCATTCCCTCATATTGACGTCTGTTGACGCCTCTGTTAAAGGCACTTTTTGAAACCATTGTGTTCCTATGGAGCAAATGCTGGATTCATCACAATGGTTTCAAATTACAGAGTTCTAAAAGTTTCCTTTTTTTTCTAGTAATGGTCCTATTCAGTATATTTTTCAAAGAGGTTGGACCTAAAATAGACCATGAGGTAATGGGTTAATCGACAACTTACTGATTAACTATTGGTGTCTGAAAGGCAGATCGTTGCTTAATGCAGGACAAAAGTAATGCAGTAAGATCCCTTTGTCCTGCATGATCTGTCTTCTACACCTAGAATTAGACTTTCTGTTTGATGGTCACTTCGTACAGGTTTTACTGTGCCTTCACAATGGCGGTACATAGCAAATGATGAACGTGGCCATGTTTGTGGGAGAAATCTAAAGTGTTGCCTTAGTAGAGCCATAGCTGGATACCCGATAACAAGTTCAACCCGAGAGAACCTTAGTTTGAACGTCGTAATTGTGAGGCGAATTCCAACAATAAGATTCATGAGATTTTAAAAAAAGGAATGTCATTTGCAAGTAACTTTTAAATGCAAATACCTTCGGTAAAGTTCAGCCTGGAGCCATGTTTATTTCCTTTAAGGCTACATGTTGTCCACACGTGCATTTCCTCATTATGGTTTCCTGTATCAAATAAAAACAGAGACATTTTAACTTTAATATCGCTTGGTTTATATGTTTGCAATGCTATCTTCTGTTACAATTCCGATAAAATTACGATTTGATTTAACCATATTTTATTTCTGTAATTTACAACATACATAAATATACAGTTTCTAAGAAGGACTGGAATTAAAGCTGATAGCTTATTAAATTCCTATCATATTAAATTCCTCTCCATAATTTGGATTTGACTTTTGACCCTTTCGCCTCCATAGACAAATCCATGATAACCTGTCGGCGGCACATCTGGGTCCATGCTTACAAAACTTTTGATTGGTCAGATTTGAGTTCTCAAGTTTTTGATTGGTCAGATTTGAGCCTATGGCTCAAATCTGACCAATCAAAAGCTTGAGAACTCAAATCTGACCAATCAAAAGCTTGATAACGATCTCAGACTCAACTAAAAAGCTTTATAAGCACAGACCCAGGATTACACCGATATTGCTGACTGTTGGCTTTCCATATTCTTCCATATGATGCAAGTATACGTTTTACTCAAATTGCTCTGTATATGCTAAGAATCAGCGGACTTTGACACGTGTGGCACGTATTTATCTAGTACGTGTACACTTACCCCATTGATGTTCATTCAGGAGACTGACGCAACTCTCAGAGCGCCCAAAGCGGACTTGTTGCTTGTCCTGTACGGAGATGTTAGGGGTCTCCAATCGACTGCCTGGTATTACCTCACAGTAAGTGAAACACTGAAACAGTAAGAACATCACGTGAATGGCAATGGGTATTTTCTGATTTCTCCGCCACACTCTGTTTTGGTGCTATTCAGTAGAATTACCTTTCTTATGTTATTCTAATAAGTATCAACAATAATATGGTTTAGTTGAGAAATAGTAGATTAATTTTGATCACCATTCGTCTTGTCTACAGAGATGTATCTTGTATCCCCTTCTCTTGCAATGGGAGACAATTAGGGTTATTGTCACTTCGTGAGTACTGTCTGTGTCTCGTTAAGATAGCATTGTTGTTCATTCATAATTTTAAGAATTGATTATTTGTTACATTTAGCTACGTATTTTCGGGCATATGAACATATCTCACTTTGGGAGTTGTCTGCATTACGTTTGCTCTGTCCTTTACCTGGTCTATATTCGTGTAAGAAATAACGACATCATGAATATTTATTAGATTATTTTTTATAATGGCATATAAACACAGGGCCTTTTGGCTTTTGGCACAAACTGTATACTTAGATCTATATTATACCATATGCAAACAGAGCAGAGCATGATCAGACGGCTCCTACAGGGGCCTTATGGTCAGAGTCTATACTCTGTTTGCAAGTGCGTGAAAAGGTGTTTATATTAGGGAAAGAGTTCACTCTCTTTACCTGATATAAACACCCTTTCACGCCTTTGCAAACAGAGTAGACTCTGATCAGAAGGCTCCTGTAGGAGCCGTATGACCAGGGTCTGCTCTGTCTGTCTACGCAACAATGTACATCTGATTATAAAACTTCAGTCTTGGTAATACAACCCCGTGTTTATATGTTATTTATAATTAATATTCATAATGCCATTATGTCTTACATAACTGAGTATTCATGAGGAAAAGGTTAACGGAGCGGGCATCCCCCGTATGACTAACCTCTATGACAGGATAAATGTATCTGACTGACATTTGATGGTATATCTCTGAGGCAGCACTGTCCATGTCAAAATAGTTCAGCCTTTCCATAACATTCCTGTAATAATATCATATTTAACACTTTCAATGTGGGACACGTACTGGTATTTACAAATAATATATAGTATATAGACTCATAACAGAGGATTCCTGGACGGAGCATCTGGCCAGCATCTGTACTGTTTGTCAAAATCATGTAGCAAAGCTTCAAACTAAGTGGACTCCATTGTTAACCGATTCCCTCATATTGACGACCTTTGACGACTCTGTAAAAGTTACTTTATGAAACCATTGTGATAAATAGAGCATTTGCTCATATAGGAGCAACTGCTCTATTTATCACAATGGTTTCAAAATATAAAATTCTATAATTTTCCTTTTCTCTAGTCAACGCTCCTTTTCGGTAGATTTATTCAAAGAGGTTGTATCTAAAAATAGCCTATGGGGTAATGGGTTAAACACTGATGGGAGAGTCCACTTTCAATATTCAGCATTGAAAGTCAAAGAGCTACATATAAGGTTGCGTACCCAAATACTAAAATCGTCATTTCTCCACCAAACTCTTTACTGTGACTACTCTTTAGAATCGTCTCTTCAAGGCGATTTAAAAATGTTGTCACAGTACTAGTATATGGTTTGGTGGAGAAATGAAGGAGTTATACATTGACGCATCATATCTGGACCTCTGGAAAGAGTTAAGATACAAACATGTCTTGATAAAGTAATCAAAATTATTAGTTTCAAGTTTTAGAGAGGTGTTGGGTGTGTGGTTTTTTTTCGAACCAATTATTTTTTTATGATTTTTGTGAAATTATGTAGCGAAAAATAAAAGTATAAGCTGCAATAAAGTCGGCACATTTCGATGAAAAAAGCGTTTAGATGTAGCTACATGTATATTGAAAACAAAACGCTGATGTAGATGTTTTACAATTTGAACGTGGGAAACTTGTGTGCTGGCAGTTTAAACTCAGTTCAGGGAGGGGGGTCTTAGAAGAGTCATCGAATTAGAGTCTACACTGTTTATAGTTCAAAATTATCTAGCAAATTTAGGTATTTCAAACCGAACGGACTCTTTCACTAACTGTCATGGGCCATTCTACTTTGAATATTCCGCAGTCAAAAGGTTATAATGTTGTTGAAGAAGTTGTACATGAGTATCTAATGACAGACTTTAAAAATCGAGAGCATAATTTATATGTACAGTAGAACCTCTCTATACAGGACATTAAATTTAGTATAATATCAACTCACTCTTGTAGACCGTGTGCTTGTCCAAATTCTTGCAGGTGATAGAGGCCAAGTGTCATGGCGGACCGAAGTTTGACTTCAACCAGTACCCGTATTTCATATGCATGCTGAAATAGAATGAAAATAAGAGTTAGATGGACATATATTATGACAACAACATGCTGACAGATCCATGTGTGTATTGTTCATATGGCAACATGGTAAATTGCGTGTTACAATGTGTAAATTGTGCAAGGCCATATGAATAAAATGTAAAAACCTTTATAAAGTAAATTCGTTTTATTCATGAAGAAAATGGGGTCATGTTTGAGTACTTCATTTTTCAGTGTTGTTATACCTTCTTGTTCTGAAAATTGAATACCGCTTAAGCCGGTGCTAGGGGCGTGAGCAGTGTTGCACTTTCAATTACTGCTCATGAACAGACTCAATAAAACCGAGTCTGCAATTTTCTCTTTTTGTGTTGCAATTTTTGCTTTCGGGGGATCACCTCCCTTCAGAATTTTTAATGAGGCGGCGGTTCTTTTGACATACTGTTTTGCATTCTAATACATCGGCATTTGTATATAAAAACCCAGGGGTCTGGACCGCTTCATGAGGGTCTACATGTACTTATTATATAGTGCATCTAGACTCCCATGAAGCGGTCAAGACCCCTGTGTATAACAAAACATGGTTTAACTTCGTTTTTTTTGTTTAGATATACAAGATACCAGAGAACATTTTATGTGTGTACCTGTTTTAGTCTGAGGTTGCGGATCAGTAGTTCTTTCTCTATGGCGATCTTCAAATCGCCCAGTGCTTTCTCTGTCCTTTTGGTCTGGTTCTTTACCTCAGTTTCAACTGTCCGGACCTTGTCTTCAGATCTTGCTACAACGTATTTCTTATGTTCATACAGATACGCTGTCTGCGCATGCGCCCCGTAAACGTCTTTGAAATAAGCCTTTAATGCATTGAGCTTGTCCAGTTCTCTGTTGTAAACCTGCAGGATAGAGAATAATTTGGTGTTGTTTATCTTGAACCTATTGAAATAAGTCACGTAATTAAACATCAAATTTAGGATCATATGTAGTAAAACCTGTCTACATTTCAGTCTAATTCTAGACAGGTGATAGCTAAATGCTCTATGAAATTCCTGCATTACTTTCATCCTGCATTAAGCAACCACATGCTCTTAAAATAGCTTAAACTGATTTCTACGTAACTAAGATATAGATTATTTATCAGACTGATTTTTACGTGACTACGATGTGGATTCTGTATCATACTAATATCTACCTGACTAAGATATGGATTCTGTATCAGACTGCTATCTACGTGACTAAGATATGGATTCTGTAACAGACTGCTATCTACCTGACTAAGATATGGATGCTGTATCAGACTGATATATACGTGACTAAGATATGGATTCTGTATCAGACTGATATATACGTATATATCAGTCAGGTGTAAAAAACAAACCCAGTCTGATACAGAATCCATATCTTAGTCACGTAGATATCAGTCTAAGATATTTTAGTCCATTGTCGCAACCCTTTACTTGGTATTAACGCCTTTTAATGACTTTGTAAACAAAACAGAGTAGATTTAGATCAGACGGCTCCTGTAGGATGCGTCCCGTCTGATCAGAGTCTACTCTGTTTGCAAAGCCGCAAAAAGGTGTATTTATGGAGTAAAAGAATGACTCACCGACTGGGCGGTCTTCAAAGCTTCTACAGCAGTTTTGTGATCAGACATTGATTTCTTTAGATCGCTGTAGAGTTGAGATAAAGTCTCTCTATCTAGACAGCTAAGCCTGAAAGTCAAAAAGAACAACTCCAGATTAATGAATCCGATAAGGAAATATACGAAAATATAACCATTAGAAACTGTGTTCGTTTAAAGGTATAGCGTGTTTCTTTTACTAATGTTATTATGATAAGCAGAATCCTAACCAAAGTGCGGACAAGATAACTAGTATCTGAAATGCACTTATGAATATAGTTGAGCTTCAATATCTCGAACTAAAAGGAACAATACACGTTACTTCGAGATAACTGAAGTTCGATTCATCCGATTTCTAATATGGACAATTTCTCAAATGCACAGCTTTAATGCGGGTCAAAAGTAATGCTGAATGTAGGAGCTGTCAGCATTACTTTCAGCCTGCATTAAGCTGTCAGATGTGTTTCTAGATGTGCATAGTGATACATTTTAGAACAGTCCTGTATTGCAATTTCTGGAAGGACAGAACTTCGAGTTATCCTAATTCGAGATATCTCAGTTCGACTTATCTAAAAGCAGATGACTGAGTAAAAACAGTGCAATGTATACAATTCGGCAATGTATTCTTGATCTCCCGAAATTCGTTTGAATAAGTGTGAATTGACTTACAACTTCATTTCTGCAGGCAGCTGGCCAAGTTTTTCTTTCAGTTTGTCTTCAAGGGCTGTTTGCATGCTCCGCAGCTGCTCATCAGCGCCCGGCTGTTTGATACCAGTCTGGTACCCGAATACCACATCTTTAATGAGGTCTAACAAGCAGTTCAAGACTGGCACACCTGTGGAATGAGAAATTTGGTTGAATGTTCAGGTGTCAAATTATCTGATTCATAGTTAAGCCTTTAGTACATAAAGTTCTACGCATGTGTACGCCTTTGCAAACAGAGTAGACCCAGATCAGACGGATCCTGTAGGAGCCGTCTGATCAGGGTCTGCTCTGTTTGCTAATGAAATGATATAGATATAATTCTATAGTTTCTGCCACGGCCAAATATTTCGGTTTTCATGTACCATTGTAAAAAATAATCTATTCAATATTCATTATTTCTTATACATGTATATGACTATTCATGGAGTAAAGGGTTAACCCTTATCCTGCTGTAAAGAAATTATGTCTACTCAAACTATGATCTGAGGAAAGTTTCCAAACTGTTTGGCAACCTGCTTGACCCAGTGTCAAACAGCTGGGATACTGATGATCCTGACCAACCAATCACCTGTCAGTTACCTGCTTTACCTGTTGAATACTAACTATTTACTCCATAAATACGCATATCTACGCAAATTTGCATTTGCTCATTTACTGAGATATTTGGAAGAACTATTCTAGGTAGATTACATTATACATGTCACGCTTTCAAACGCAACCTTTTTCTTCATATAAATGCCTTTTCACGCCTTTGCATGAGGGTGGATCCTGTTGGAGATGCTACGTCAAGGTCTGATCGGTTTGCCTATAAAATTATATTGATATGGTCTAACAATAGTAGATGAATATTCATGATGCGAACAATTCACGCATAACATGGTTAAATGAGACTCAAGGTCGGATAAGCATGACTTTTGGCGGAGACTGTACCTGTCACAGGCGGGAGTTTCGCCAGTGTCTTCATTGCCTCTACACTGTTGTCTTTACCGGGTTGTTTGGTGAGCTTCATACAGGTGTTCATGAACACCTCCACACGGCGTAAGCTGAAATGACAGAACATGTTCTATATATAGTAAAACTTCGATTATCCGAACACTAAAATACGTATTATTATCGATCTTTAAGACAGGTGGCAGCTTAATGCACGGTGAAAGTCATGCAGAATGCTCCTCTAGGAGCTTTCTGCATGACTTTCACCATGCATTAAGCAGTCACCTGCCTAAAAGGGTCTAAATTCTTCTATACCGAAAATTCGAATAATCGAGGTTTTACTGTATTACAATAGTTAATAAACGAAGACAAGCCAGTCTGCAACAACAATATTACAATAATTGAATGCACAAATCTGGTGGAATTTATTTATCTCAAACCTAACAGACATGCAGAGCAAATATAATTACTTGCACGTATGGATTTACGTCACTTAATTAACGACCGAAATCAGTTTATCTAAGCTCGAGCCATGAAGCAACGATGATTATATTAATTTTGTAAACTATAGTTTGAGCGATGCCAGCAGCTTTCGTCTCGATAAACTTACATTTCCATTTGCTGGAACTCCTTTAGAAATTTCGGAATGAATATTGTCTCCATTAATCCAGATTAAGTATGACTTTTGTCAGAGTAAATTTAAATGCAACTAATGTCGTTAGGACGGCATACAGAAGTGACGTGGTTGCTATATACTTTGACGTCAGTTGCATAAAGCGGAACGTCACGTTCGTTCATTTTCTCGATAAAAATCGGAAATATTCGGAACGTAAACGTTCGAATTCTGCTGCAATCGGATATATGCTGTTTTAGAAATGGAATGTGATTTTCACTTACACAATTAACCCTTTACTCTATAACTACTCCTTTTAATGCATTTGTAAACAGAGTAGGCCCAGGTCAGAAGGCTCCTACAAGAACTCCTGTATCCATGCTTATAAAACTTTTTAGTTGAGTCTGAGTTCGTTCTCAAGTTTTTGATTGATCAGATTTGAGCCTTTGGCCTTTGGCTCAAATCTGACCAATCAAAAGCTTGAGAACGAACTCAGACTCAACTAAAACGCTTTATAAGCAGTGACCCAGGTCTGCTTTATTTGCTTATGAAATAATATAGATTTGATTCTACAGTTTCTGCACTAGTAAGCATTTACTGTGTTCAAATTAATCTAATTACAGTAAAACCCCTCTAATGCGACCTCCTAATTGGGGTATAATTGTGGGTGGTAGAGGCAGGTGGTAGCTTAATGCAGAACAAAAGTAATGCAGAAAGCTCCTAGAAGAGCTTTCTGCATTACTTTTGTTCTGCATTAAGCAACCACCTGCTTATAACGACACCATGTGTATTCATTAAGTGGTCGCATTAGAGGGATTCTACTGTAATGATGTCATTATGTCTTACACGAACATTCAAACAGTAAAGGGTTAAGAGTTTGTCACGCTTTAAAGAACAGCGAGTTGAACTATGCAAGATAGATTTTTCTCAGTGGATCATAGCTATTTGTTTTCGCAGTAGAGATACTAGATTTATAATTCCGGTGATTTTGTAGCCTACGATTTACCCGAACTTTTGTGTAAAGGAATGTCGGGCATGCTCTAGGTAAGAAGAGCGCATTGGTTGAAATAAGATGTATGTATGTACATAAGATGTATGTATGTTTGAAAAAGTAGTAAAAACAAGCAGGCAAAGCCACATACAAGACGCAACAACCACCAAAAATCGATAGATAGCATGTCACACACAACAACAGCACACCCAAACACACGCACATACATGAGATGAACACAAAAAAATTAACACGCAAGTACTAGAGATAAACATTCCAAGCATGAACAAAGGCACAAGTACAAAGACCTTGCACTGTCCTAAACTGTGTCTCTTAAAACTCCATTTTGCTGTAAACTTCCGATTCATAATTCATTAAATATTTGAGTATTACACTATCGAGTAATTTAGGAACACTTTTTACTAATATATTAACGGCAAGAGTCGAAAAATGCTTTGAGGATAATAATTTGTGGTCGGATTGCCAATTCGGATTTCGAAAAGGAAGGAGCACAGTTGACGCTATATTTATTTTACACGCATTGATTGAAAAACCATCAAGAACTTGCGAGTGCCTTGTGCATTTGTAGACTTTAAAAAGGCGTGTGATTCTGTTTGTACTAACGCACTATGGTTCAAGTTATTTAACATTGGGTTAGATGGCAAAATACTTGTAACATTTAGAGCCATGTATTCGGACGTTAAGTCTTGTATATTTAACACTGTAACTCGTTTTCTGAAATTTTTTTAGCATATCGGTAGGCTTACGGCAAGGCCAAAATAACTCACCGGTGCCGGTGTAATGAGAAAAAGTGACCCCTGTAGTAGATCGACCGGGTGCGTCGATGTATTTTATAGTACTATGACCCCCGGTAATTTTACTATAAAACATAGTGACTCCTTTGCCATAATATAATGCCCCCCTCTATAATATTGTGACCCACTATGTTTATCGTAGTAGGTCGACCGAGGGGTCTATATATTTTAGTACAATGACCCGGTCATTTTACTATAAAATATAGTGACTCCCTTGCCAAAATACATCCACCAGGGGGTGGGGGTCGATATATTATATAGTACTATGACCCCCATGCCATTTTACTATAAAATAGAGTGACTCCCTTGCCCTGTTAGATTTAGAGTTATGTATGGCTCAAAGTTCGTAATAAACTATAACACATTCCAACTTGCCAGGGGCAACAACTCCAAAGTAACCAGGGACAGGGAACTGAAAATATAAAGGTGCAAAAATAACTCACGCTAGGCAAGATGCCTGCGAAATTTCAAGACCCTAGCCAAATTAGTTTCAAAGTTATGTGTGCTGCAAAATTTATCATTAAACTAAAATTCAAACTATTCAGGGACAAAATTATCCGGGGGAGAAACTGAAAATATAACGGTGCACAACAGCTCATGCTATGCAATATTCCCGTGAAGTTTCTAGAGTCTGATCATATTAAATTCGGAGATATGTGTGGCTCAAAGTTCGTAATAAATTATGATAAAGTCCAACTTGGCCGGGCCAATAACTCCAAAATTATCAGGCAGAAGGAACTGAAAATATGCAACTCATGCAGGGCAACATTCCTGTAAAGAATCTAGCCTGAACGGTTTCTGAGCTATGCATGCCGCAAACTTTGTCATTAATTAATGCAAATTCAAACTATTCAGGGACAATAACTCGAAAACTACCAAGGGGTGGGGGGGGGGGGACTGAAAATATGGAGTCGCACAACTCATGCTGGGCAACACTCCTGTGAAGTTTCAAGATTCTGACCTTTAACAGTTTTTGAGTTACGCGTGACGCAAAATTTGTGACAGGCGGAAGGACAACTCTGGCAAAAACAATATGCTCCATAAATTTTCTTCGCTTTTTTGCACACTTTTTAGGGTCAGTTTGTTATCTCGTATGTGAAGTCAGTTTCTTATACGTAAAAGGGGGGGGGGCATAGTACTATAACCGGAGGACATAGTACTACTATATAATAACTCGACCCGGTCGATCTACTATGGGGTTAGTTTGTTATATGAGGGGTCAGAGTTTTATATGTAAGGGGGTCATAGTGCTAAGACTCCCTCGGTCATAGTACTATAACCGAGTAGCCTACTAGATATATAATAAATTGACCCCGGTCGATCTACTACGGGGGTCACTTTTCCTCATTACACCGGCGTAGAGGAAAAAAACAAGCAATTATCGAACAATGTTCGTCTGTTTGAAAAAAAACCATCAGTAATAGATCTAGTATAATGCAAACCTCTTGATCAGGGTCTTACCGTATTATCACAATGCTAGTGTGTTGAGTAGATCTACTTACATTTCCATATGTTGGAATTCCTTGAGAAACTTTGGGATAAGTACAGTCTCCATAAATACAAGATGTCAACACTTTTAGTTTGAGAAAATCAGAATGCAGCTTTACGTAACAAAGACGGCACAGGAATGTGACGCCGTATCTAACTGATGACGTCATTTCTGTTACACCGGAACGTTACGTTCGGTACCTTTCGTGTAGAATCGGGTATCGGCGGAAAAAATAGTTTGACGATGAATTGAGTATTTCATTTATAAAGTCATTAAGACTCGGTTTGAAAAATAAGAAGTACAAAAAACCTGTCTACAGCGACCAGCAAAAATAATTCTAATTATGGGGCTGTTTAAGAGAGGTGCATGACAGCTTAATTCAGAACGAACGTTATGCAGAAAGCTCCTCTGAGAGCGTTCTGTGTTACTTCTGTCTTGCATTGAGCAACTTCCAGCTCTTATCGACATCCGTATTGATTCAGTGCATGGTCGTTTAGGCTGGTTCTACTGTATAATGTCTATGGTGATCTGGATGCGCATGCAGGAAACCCCATTGAGTGTTTTTTTAAAGTTGGAATGGTCAATTAGATCTACCACGAAACTATCACTGGTTTGCTGCACAGATCTTGTATTCAACCATCTGTGATTATTGCGCTGTGACCTTCACATTAGACTCAAGGTGAGGGATATTGCACTCGACTACACTACAGTTAACTTGTATTTTGAAAGCCGCTCAACAATTTAGAAGCTATGGATCGAAATAGACCCTCTATGTGACACGCATTCACGCAACCTATAGTCCCCTTCGGCGTTGCCGGTAGGGGACTAATAAAGATCCATGTCAGAGTTTTAGAATTATAAACACGACTTTTATACTGACCTCAAATTAAATAGCAGTCATCAACTTGTCTTGACCAACCTTTCAACTAAGTAAAAGAAGACTGCACACCTAATAGTATATCAAGTTATTGAGCAGACAACATTTTTGAGTTGACAGTTACTGTGACCTTGACCTTTGACTGACTGACCTCAAAATCAATAGGGGTCATCTACTGACCATGACCATGACCAACCTCCCTACTAAGTACGAAGATAGCTCACTTGATAGTTGTCAAGTTATTGAGTAGACAAGATTTTTTAGTTGAAGGTCAGTGACCTTGATCTTTGACCAAATGACGTCAAAATCAATAGGAGTCATCTACTGGCCATGACAAACCTTCCTACTAAGTATGAAGACAGCATACCTAATATCTTATAAAGTTATTGAGCGGACATGGGTTTTTTTATTGAAGGTCACTGTGACCTTGACCTTTGACCAACTTACCTCAAAATCAAAAGGGGTCATTTACAATACACCTAATAGTTGTCAAGTTATTGTGCGGACAAAGATGTGGCTAACGGACGGACGGACCACTTAAAATAGACTGGGGCCTTCAAGTAAGGGACCATACCAAAAAGGACATTTGTCCAAATTAAAGGGCCACTGTAGGGTCATTTAGGGGCCATTTCTGTAATGTATTTTTCAATACCTCCCCGATACCTTTAAGACGACAAACAGGGGGCCATGGCCCCATGATCTAAAATCGCCCCTAGTATACCTTATAACCACTAAAAAGGTCCCCAGTCAATGTTCAGTCACACGGACGGACGGACAAACGCCATACCATAACACATGTACGTCCAAATTTACATTCGGGCGTATAAAGAGGTAGTATGGGTATTAAGGCAGGTGGTAGTTTCATGCAGGTTAAAAGTATTGCATTAAGGAGCTTTGTGCATTACTTTTACCCTGCATTAATCACCACCTGCTTTTAAGACTCGTATTTTCAGTAAATGAATTGCCGCTTAAGACAGGATTTTTTTAATAGCAACATGAAGACGGGAATTTTGACCATGTCAGAAACTAGAGAAATAGCAAAAAGAACAGGTCTTGATCAGTCGGCTCCTACAGGAGTGCTACTGTCTGACTTGAGCCAAATATGTTTGAAAAGATGCCAGAATGCATCTCTATGAGGTAAACATAGTAAACCAGAATTGTTTTTTATACAAAAACTGATGTCTCCCCCAGCCCGTGATCATTTTTTTCCAAAGTCCCATAACTCTGCAGCAAATCATCAAACTGGAACAGGAATAAGATATACACAACTAAGCATGATGCTAATCAATCCTATGAAATTTAATGAATATCTAAAGGTTTTGGACAAAATTTCCATGTAAAAATTTCCAAGTCCCGTAACTCTGCAGAAAATGGGAGGCGATAACTCCAATATTGTAGAAGCCAGAGTTGTGATACTTGTACATAACACTTCCTTCCATCATGCTCTTTCTATACATGAAATGTCATTCAAATAGCATCAGTAGAGCAAAGGGCCATAACTCCAAAAGTATTGAAGCCAGAGTTATTGACCTTATACATGACACTTTCTCTCACCATTCTCTGTCAATGTATGAAGTTTCAATCAAATGGCATTAGCCATGTAGGAGTTATCGTCCGGACAAGTGTGAACAATTGACCTTGTATTGTGACCATGACCTTGAATTGTGACCTTGAGCTTTGAAGTATGTGCCTTATCCTGCTGTCTGCATATCGCCTTGTGATGGAGAACATTTGTGCCATAGCATTTTGAAATCCTTCCCGAGTTATGGAGCGGGCACGAAGGGCGTGGCTAAAACATTTGACCTTGACCTTTGACCAACATGCCTGAATCAAACGCTCTGCACATCGTCTTGAACATTTGTGCCAAAGCATTTTGAAATCCTTCCATATTTGTAACAGACAGATATGGAGCGGACACGAGTGTGACAGACAGACGGACAACTCGACCAAAAACAATATGCCTCCCCATTACAAATTGGGGAGACATAAATATTCCATTTTAGCCCCATTTCTGAAAAGGGTGGGGTAGATTTGTCTGTCAGCCTTGTTTATTTTTTGCATATTATAACTTACAAAAGCATTTGAAGTTATATTGAATTCCTAACTTCAGTTACCGAGAATTCTCACAGACAAAAGAGTACCATGTATATAGTATATACCATATGGTCAATATGGGATTAATCAAATCCCCATAACGGAAACCTTCCCATCAGAAATGAATGGTCCGAGGCATATATTCAATCCATATTGAAGATTCCCATGAAGCTACATTGAATTTCTATCACTAGTTGCTGAGAAATGGTGCTGACAAGGGCAGGACGGACACAAAGATCAAGCGTCACTATTGATGACAGAAATATTCATTTAGTGAAGAGGCAATCTCATATTCTGCATAAAACTGTGACAAAAGGGTTCTGCAAAATACTGACAGATTCTTAAAAAAAAGTGTTTACATACATTTTATTACAAATGATACATGTGATAATAAAAATGCAAATCTCATGAAATATTCTTTAACACTGATGACAGCAATCAAATCTAATACTCACAATGATTAATGAAGGCCCTTTTCATTTCTAGCTATCAATAACTGCACAACTATAACACAAAGGATCCCTTTTTAAATCACAACTAAGTGAATACACATCAGCATTTTAATTCTTTCTCTGCCATATATGAATATTAGTATTTTAATTTGTTCTTCCTTTTTGTTCCAAAACATAATCACCGTATCAAACAGTTTGGATCCAGATGATACTTAACTTAATCAGTGCCTTATCTGGATCCAAACCATTCCAAAGGTAATCAACGATTTGCCAGCAGCAGCCAAAGAGTGACAGGCACCTACTTAGCCCATTCCTTTATAGGCTATTTTTAGACCCAACCTCTGAATAAATCTACTGAAAAGAGCATATACTAGAAAAAGGATTTTTTTTAGAATTATGAAGTTTTGAAACCATTTTGATAAAATACAGCACTTGTTCTAATGAAGCAAATGCTCTAAAAAGTGACTTTTACAGAAGCATCAATGAGGGAAATGGTTAATGAAGAATTGATTCAAACACCAACTTTGAGCGCTTCCAGCATTACTTACATCAAAATGTTAACCCTTAAAGTGCAGAAACAGGGTCTATATGACGTTTACAAACAGTGTAGACCCAGATCAAAAGGGCTCTTAGGGAAGCCCTTTGCTAATTGTCTGCAATGTTTACTATAAACAATCATTCTCCTCAATGATACATTTTGATACAATATTTTATTTAATGTTCAGAAAGGGAGGAGTCTGTTTTAATTATTCATCAGGTTAAGGGTTAAACACTAATATTATAAATATAACAGTTAATTTATATCACTACTATAAAGTACTACGGTTCTCTAAACCCTGTATTTTCAAGGCCAATTCTCAAGTGACCACTTTTCATGCTCTTTTGTTGTCAATGGTGGATCAATGATCAACTTGGCAGACAGTTTGGATCCATATTCATTGTGTGTAAGGTACAATAAAAAGGAGAAAAATAAAATAAACAAAATAGTAGCAGAAGATACATAGAATAAACTTTCTGAACACTGCAAGTTTAATGGCATCTGCAGTGTAGACAAATTTTAACCTTTCACGAATAATCACTGAATGGAATCTACTTTTAACCCTTTCCTTCATACTGTCTTCACACATCTGCAAACAGAGTAGACCCTGATCAGATGGCTCCAATAGGAGCATCTGATTAGGGTCTGCCCTGTTTGCTTTTTGACATGATATAGGTTCGATTCTAGTTTTTGTCAAAGCAAAACATTCCCTTGAAGTCTACATTGTAAAAATTGAGCTAACACATAGTGAAAGAGTTATAAGAGGGAAAGAGTTAACAAAGCCAACAGTACAGATACAATTCAGGTAACCAATACGTCACTGTGTTAGACGCTCAAGTTTGATTGCCACTCCGAAGTACTGTTGACATGAACTCATCAACCACACCAGTAAGCTGGATAAGACTAAAGTTGTTTCAGCCATACAAAAACTGTACATATATTCTATACCTATGAAATCATGCTACCATCACTCAGAGCCATGCTACCATCACTCAGAGCATAGATATAGACCTGTGCGTATTAAAAAATACTAAAATCTTCATTTCTCCATCACACCCTGTGTTGTGACCACTCTTTACACTATTCTCAAAGAGACGATTGCAAAGTGTGGTCACACCATAGGGTTTGATGGAGAAATAAACGGACTATTCTTAAAAATGTTTTAAATTACACATCTTATCTGTGCCACTGATCACAGCCTCATTTTCAAAATTGAGACATCCATATGGAAACGGGACCACTGTAATCTTGATATCATCTTAGCAAATCAATGTGTTGCTAATCTTTGCTGCAGTCAGTACTGACTGCTTCTAGTCCCCTTCTCAGCTGATATTACTATTGAAGCTTACACAAACATGATTTCTCTATCAAACACTAAATCAATCCGCTTGAGCCATGTAATCATCTAGTTCTTGATTCAAATGGGACTTTGATTTGCTCATATACTCTTCTAACTGATTGTCTAATTGTTCCCTTGATAAAGGACTAATTTTGTTTCCACCTCTTCCCCGCCCTCTCTGTCCACCACGCCCACCCCTTCCTCTAGGCCCGCCCCTCTGTCCACCACGCCCAAAACCTCTGTCACTGCTCCCTCCTCTTCCTCCCCTACCACCACGTCCTCCTCTGCTGCTGCAAACAGAAAATATTCAAATGTAAACATTGACTCTTAGAAGTAACTGTCATCTGCAAAACGGTTGTAAAAAGCTTCGAATTAACCCTTTACTCCATACATACACCTTTCTACACCTTTGCAGAGTAGACCAAGATCAGATGGCTCCTATATGAACCATCAGATTAGGGTCTGCTCTATTTGCTGATGAAATAATATTATACTGACCAGATTTTACAGTTTCTGCTTTTGCAAAAATTGCATTTCTTATGCATTTTAAAAAAATTATTTATTAAAAAAAATAATTAAATTAATATTCATTTCTTTCATGAAAATTCATGGAGTAAAGGGTTAAAATTCAGTGACAAACAGAATCCTGATGAGCACCATTCTGAATCCCATCTTGATCAAAACTGTTTGCATGGGTGATATATCATCAAACTCTACACCTGAATGAAAAACAAGATGTGTTTGTGAAACACTATGCCCCCCCCCATATGACCTTTGACCCTGAAGGATGACCTTGACATGTCACCCCTCAAACTGTGCAGCTTCATGAGATACACATGCATACCAAATATCAAGTCTGTATCTCTACAGGTTCAAAAGTTATGGCCAATGTTAGTCGGCGACCTTTGACCTTGAAGGATGACCTTGACATGTCATCCCTCAAAATGTGCGGCTTGATGAGATACATATGCATGCCAACTATCAAGTCTCTATCTCTACAGATTTAAAAGTAATGCCCAATGTTAAAGTTGTTGACAAACAAACATTTATCTAACCTTTGACCCTGAGGGATGACCTTGACCTTGACATGTCACCCCTCAAAATGTGCAGCTTCATGAGATACACATGCATGCCAAATATCAAGTCACTATCTCTATTCATTCAAAAGTTATGGCCAATGTTAAAGTCGGTGATTTGACATATATTTGACCTCTGACCTTGAAGGATGACCTTGACATGTCGCCCCTCAAAATGTGCGGCTTGATGAGATACATATGCATGCCAAATATCAAGTCTCTATCTGTACTGGATCAAAAATTATGACCAATGTTAAAGTTGGTGACAGACAGACAGACAGGGCAAAAACAATATGCCAGATCTGGGGGGGGCATAATAAAAAGATGCACAGACGGATGGATGATGCCAAAACTACATGTATATTTCTCTGCCTTAGGCTTGGGATTAACTAATTTAGCTCTGAAAATACCTCCTACATCTATGAAATATCTATTCTGTGCAGATTAGACACAAAAGGGCAAGCTTTCTTCAGAGTAAAAAGAAGTTCCTCTCTGAAATCAGCTGAAGAGGAGAAATCACATCCTAGTATGGTTGAAATTCCCACAGTGATACTCATTTACACACAACACTAATTTTCGCTACAATCATATTGCATGCAATAAAACCTGTCTATAATAATCATTAAAGTTCGGTCCATTTCTGGGGTATTAAGACAGGTGGTAGCGTGATGCAGGACCTAAAGTTATGCACAAAGCTCCTCTAGGTTTCTGCATTAGTTTCGTCCTGCAATAAGCAACCACCTGCTCTTGTCGACCGACGATCTCCATATTTATTCATTATATGGTTGCTATAGAGCTTTCAAAACAAGACACATTAGTAATACAATTCTTATCACAGAGAGTTTGTAGACCGCAAAATGCAAACTTATGCACATGCAAGATACAGTTGATGTGCAGAAATATCATAAAACTTGAAACTCGTGGAGTACCATGCAAAAATATACAGAGGGGCCAAAGTCAAAGTGAGGGTCATTCGACTTTCATGCAAAACCATTCAATAAATACTACACGCAGATTCTGATTTGCTGGCTGCTCCAACCCTATACTGCATGAATATTCATTTAACCCTTTTGCTCATAGGCTATTTTTAGACCCAACCTCTTTGAATAACTCTACCAAAAAGGAGCATTTACTAGAGAAAAGGAAATTGTTAGAATCATGTAGTTAAAGCACATGGAACGAAGGAATATTTGACGAAGGCAGATACTGTAGAATTGGATCTATTATTTCATGAACAGACCCTGATCAGATGGCTCATGCAAAAGTTGTCAGACCTGGCCTTACTTCAATTGCAAAGGGCAATAAGGTGAATAAAGTAAAGGGTTTAGCGATGAATATTGTTACTATCAAATAGAACTGATTATCATTACTATGAAGTAAACACCCTTCAATTTTCAAAGTTGAATATTCTTCTGCCTCTTTTCCATGATCTGCTCATCGTAACATTTTCAATCCTGAGGAGAGACTGTGTTTCTAATCGACTGGAGCATCCTTGTGAAGATTATCACAAATTTATCAAAAGCATGCCAAGATTGGACAGATGGTTCTATAACAAGAGGGCCAGAATAGCCCTGAAGCGCTCACCAGACAATCAGAGTATAGGATTTTCAAAGTTTTCACTATATGTTCCATTGAAATTTGCCCACCCCTGGGGCAGGGCCAATTTTGACCCCAGGCCCATAATTTATAAAAAATTTGTAGAGGACCTGAGCATGATGGTCTGTGCCAAATATGAAAGCTGTGAACCTTCCAGTTTCAGAGGAGAAGATTTTCAAAGATTTCACTATTTGTTTCTATTCAAAACTACCCACCCCTGGGGCGGGGCCAATTTTGACCCCAGGGCCATAATTTACATAACTTTTGTAGAGGACCTGAACATGATGCTCTGTGCCAAATATGAAAACTGTGAGCCTTCCAGTTTCAGAGGAGAAGATTTTCAAAGATTTCAATATTTGTTTCTATTGAAAAATGCCCACCCCTGGGGTGGAGCCAATTTTAACCTCAGGGCCATAATTTATATAACTTTTGTAGAGGACCTGAACATGATGCTATATGCCAAATATGAAAGCTGAGAACCTTCCAGTTTCAGAGAAGAAGATTTTCAACGTTTTCACTATTTGTTTCTATTTAAAACTGCCCAGCCCTGGGGCGGGGCCAATTTTGACCCCAGGGCAATAATTTATATAACTTTTGTAGAGGACCTGAACATGATGCTATGTGCCAAATATGAAAGCTGAGAGCCTTCCAGTTTCAGAGGAGAAGATTTTCAAAGATTTCACTATATGTTTCTATTGAAAACTGCCCAACCCTGGGACGGGGCCAATTTTGACCCCAGGGGCATAATTTATATAACTTTAGTAGAGGACCTGAACATAATGCTCTGTGCCAAATATGAAAGCTATGAGCCTTCCAGTTTCAGAGGAGAAGATTTTCAAAGATTTCACTATTGGTTTCTATTGAAAACTGCCTACCCCTGGGGCGGGGCCAATTTTGACCCCAGGGCCATAATTAATATAACTTTTGTAGAGGACCTGAACATGATGCTCTGTGCCAAATATGAAAGCTGAGAGCCTTCCAGTTTCAGAGGAGAAGATTTTCAAAGATTTCACTATTTGTTTCTACTGAAAACTGTCCACCCCTGGGGCGGGGCAAATTTTAACCCCAGGGCCATAATTTATATAACTTTTGTAGAGGACCTGAACATGATGCTATATGCCAAATATGAAAGCTGAGAACCTTCTAGTTTCAGAGAAGAAGATTTTCAAAGTTTTCACTATTTGTTTCTATTGAAAACTGACCACCCCTGGGGCGGGGCCAATTTTGACCCCAGGGTCATTATTTATATAACTTTTGTAGAGGAACTGAACATGATGCTCTGTGCCAAATATGAAAGCTGAGAGCCTTCCAGTTTCAGAGGAGAAGATTTTCAAAGATTTCACTATTTGTTTCTATTGAAAACTGCCCAACCCTGGGGCGGGGCCAATTTTGACCCCAGGGGCATAATTTATATAACTTTAGTAGAGGACCTGAACATAATGCTCTGTGCCAAATATGAAAGCTATGAGCCTTCCAGTTTCAGAGGAGAAGATTTTCAAAGATTTCACTATTGGTTTCTGTTGAAAACTGCCCACCCCTGGGGCGGGGCCAATTTTGACCCCAGGGCCATAATTTATATAACTTTTGTAGAGGACCTGAACATGATGCTCTGTGCCAAATATGAAAGCTGAGAGCCTTCCAGTTTCAGAGAAGATTTTCAAAGATTTCACTATTTGTTTCTACTGAAAACTGCCCACCCCTGGGGCGGGGCAAATTTTGACCCCAGGGCAATAATTTATATAACTTTTGTAGAGGACCTGAACATGATGCTATGTGCCAAATATGAAAGCTGAGAGTCTTCCAGTTTCAGAGGAGAAGATTTTCAAAGTATTACTATATGTTTCTATTGAAAACTTCCCACCCCTGGGGCGGGGCAAATTTTGACCCCAGGGGCATAATTTATATAACTTTTGTAGAGGACCTAAGGGTGAAGCTATGTGCCAAAGATGAAAGCTGAGAACCCTGTAGATTCAGAGGAGAAGATTTTTAAAGGTTCAAATTGTTGACGACGAACGACGCACGACGCACGCCGGACATCAGGCGATCACAAAAGCTCACCCTGAGCACTTTGTGCTCTGGTGAGCTAAAAATGAAGACAGTCAAACTAAAGGCTGTAAAGGCAAACCTCTTTCAAATGTTTACAATGGAATATAAGCACTTTACTCCATGAATATTCATGTAAGAAATAATGATATCATGAATATTAATTAGATAACAGCTATAATAGCACATATCTACAGGAATATTTGGCCATGGCAGAAACTATAGAATCATATTTATATTATGTAAATATGCAGAGCAGACCAGACCCTGATCATACAGCAGCCGTCTAATCTGGGTCTACTCTGTTTGCAAAGGCATACAAAGGCATATTTACGGAGTAAAGGGTTAAAGTACAATGTATGCACAAGCATGAATGCAGCCCAATGACTAACAAGTGTACTGGCATTTGCAGTGTAGACCCAGATCAGAGGGTTCCTCAAGGAGCCCTCTGATCAGGGTCTACACTGTATATCATTCAAAATTATGGCATTTGCCAACAGTGTAGACACATCCTGGAGCAAATTAAAGTATTTCAAATTGAGTGGACTTGTTTGTTAAACTATGATGGACTATTCCACTTTGACTATTTAGCATTCAAAAGATTAACTTCATGATATAGTAAAACCTCTATAGACTGGGCTTCTAGAAGAGAAGAATTTAGATACTTTTAGGCAGGTGGCTGCTTAATGCAGGGTGCAAGTCATGCAGAAAGCTCCTAGAGGAGCTTTCTGCATGACTTTTACCCTGCATTAAGCTGTCATCTGTCTACAAAACCAATAGTTATACTAAATTGAACATCCTGTTAAGAAGGGTTCTACTGTACTCCTAGAGGAGCTTTCTGCATGACTTTTACCCTGCATTAAGTTGTCACCTGTCTACAAGACCAATAGTTATACTAAATTGAACATCCTGTTCAGAAGGGTTCTACTGTACTCTAATTCCCATACAAATGCAAACAGACCAGACACCAATTAATGTTTACAAAGGTTTTCCAACAACTACTTGTAGCTTTCTAATGGTTATCATGATATGTTTGGTGTGGTACTGGCACCGAGATACTAGCAACATTCTGCTTATGATCTCTTTCACACATTACCGGTACTTGTGTGACAAAATGGTAGAAAACAGCACACAGAAATCTACACAGAAATAATCATTCTGAGATAATCCCTTACTCCATAAATACATATATGCCTTTTCAGACCTTTGCAAACAGAGAAGACCCAGATCAGATGGCTGATTTGGGTCCAATATGTTTGTTTATCAAATAGTACAGATTCTAAAGAGTGGTCACAGTACATGGTTTAGTGGACAAATAAAGGAGCTATTCTTGAAAATGTTGAAATTTGCGCATTTTATTAGGACCTCTGCACAAAACAGAAACCACTTTGACCATGACCTCCAAAACCAGTCAAAAGATGCAATTTCATGAGATGGGTATACATTATACACATTAAATATGAAGTCTGCCTGTAGAAGTTCAAAAAGCGTGTAGTCAAGATTATAGTTTTGGACAGAAAGAGGCATACATATACTAGAGCATGTCTAATTATGATAAGAAGGTTTGAAAGACAGATAGCTACTATAACTATAGGATATAGAAACCCCTATTACATTTGACTTTATAGCTATAGTCTGGTCTATGATATGGTGTCCAGTATAGCTATAGTCTGGTCTATGATATGGTGTCTAGTATAGCTATAGTCTGGTCTATGATGTGGTGTCCAGTATAGCTATAGTCTGGTCTATGATATGGTGTCTAGTATAGCTATAGTCTGGTCTATGATGTGGTGTCTAGTATAGCTATAGTCTGGTCTATGACATGGTGTCTAGTATAACTAGTCTGGTCTATGATATGGTGTCCAGTATAGCTATAGTCTGGTCTATGACATGGTGTCTAGTATAACTATAGTCTGGTCTATGATATGGTGTCTAGTATAGCTATAGTCTGGTCTATGATATGGTGTCTAGTATAACTATAGTCTGGTCTATGATATGGTGTCTAGTATAACTAAGTGTAGGTCATGACTTTGTTAGCAGTAACTCTTATGTCAAATACAAATGGATGCACAAGGGTAGCTCTAAATCCCCCCCCCCTCCCCTCCCCATCCCCCATCTATCAGAAATGGGGGTTTGAAAGTAGAATACAATCAGCAGAAATTGTACATTCTTTACAGCATCTAACAAAATGTAGTCTAAACAAGAGATGTTTGTAAAACATGTATACCCCCCCAGATCCCCTGACCTTTGATCTAGTGACCTCATTTATAGAGGTCATCTAGCGGTCATGACTAATCACCACAGCAACTTTGAAGATCCTAAGCCAAACCACTGATCATTTATTGATCTGAAAACATTTCACATATTAAGGTCATGGTGACCTTGACCTTTGACCTAGTGACCTCAACAACTATAGGGGTCATCTAGTGGTCACGACCAACTACCACAGCAAGTTTAAAGATCCCGAACCAAACCATTGAGCAGTTATTAATTGTAAACCATTTCATCAGTTAAGGTCATGATGACCTTGACCTTTGACCTAGTGATCTCAAAATCAATAGGGGTCATATAGTTGTCATGACCAACCACCACAGCAAGTTTGAAGATCCTAAGCCAAACCATTGAGCAGTTATTGATCGCAAACCATTTCACAAGTTAAGGTCATGGTGACCTTGACCTTTGACCTAGTGACCTCAAAATCAATAGGGGTTATCTATTGGTCATGACCAACCCCCACAGCAAGTTTGAAGATCCTAACCCAAACCCTTGAGCAGTTATTGACCGCAAACCATTTCACCAGTTAAGGTCATGGTGACCTTGACCTTTGACCTAGTGACCTAAAAACAATAGGGCTCATTTAGTTGTCATGACCTACCACCTAAGCAAATTTGCAGATCCTAAGCCAAACCCTTGAGCAGTTATTGATCAGAAACCATTTTACAACTTAAGGTCATGGTGACCTTGACCTTTGACCTAGTGACCTCAAATACAATAGTGGTCATCCAGTTGTCATGACCAACTATCGAAGCAAGTTTGAAGATTCTAAGCCAAACCCTTGAGCAGTTATTGATCGGAAACTATTTGACCAGTTAAGAGCATGGTGACCTTGACCTTTGACCTAGTGACCTAAAAAACAGTAGGGGTCATCTAGTGGTCATTAACAACCACCACAGCAAATTTGAAGATCCTAGGCCAAACCCTTGAGCAGTTATTGATCGCAAACCATTTCACCATTTAAGGTCATGGTGACCTTGACCTTTGACCTAGTGACCTAAAAAACAATAGGACTCATCTAGTTGTCATGACCAACCACCTAAGCAAATTTGAAGATCCTAAGCCAAACCCTTGAGCAGTTATTGATCAGAAACCATTTTACCAGTTAAGGTCATGGTGACTTTGACCTTTGACCTAGTGACCTCAAAATCAATAGGGGTCATCCAGTAGTCATGACCAACTACCTAAGCAAATTTTAAGATTCTAAGCTAAACCCTTGAGCAGTTATTGATCGGAAACCATTTAACCATTTAAGGTCATGGTGACCTTGACCTTTGACCTAGTGACCTCAAAATCAATAGGGGTCATCTAGTGGTCATGACCAACCACCACAGCAAGTTTGAAGATCCCAAGCCAAACCCTTGAGCAGTTATTGATCGGAAACTATTTCACCATTTTAGGTCATGGTGACCTTGACCTTTGACCTAGTGACCTCAAAAACAATAGGGGTCATCTACTTGTCATGACCAACCACCACAGCAAGTTTGAAGATTCTAGGCCAAGTCGTTTATTAGTTATCATTCGGAAACCATCGATCGACCGACCGACCGACCGACATGTGCAAAGCAATATACCCCCATTTTTTCAAAAGGGGGGTATAAAGAGAAACAGATAAAGAGTATGCATCATATACGGCATTCCTCAAAACAAAACCCTTTGTTGTGACCACTCTTAACAATCGTCTTAACCCATTCCCACATATTGACGACTCTGTAACAGTCACTTTGTGAAACGATTGTGATAAATAGAGCATTTGCTCCAATAGTAGCAAATGCTCTATTTATCATAATGGTTTCAAACTACAAAATTCTAAAATTTTCCTTTTTTCTAGTTAATGCTCCTTTTCGGTAGATTTATATAAAGTGGTTGGATCTAAAAATAGCCTATGAGGTAATGGGTTAAACAGCAGTCATAACAGACTTTGGTAGAAAAACTAGAAAACTGACTCAGTCAGAGAGGGCCCTGTAATTAAGGGCAGATAACTCTAGACATAGTGATCTCATTCAACCCAAAAACTATAGGCGTCTTCCTCTGATACTAAGTATATGCCCTTAATATGAAACCAATATGTGAAGTACTTTTTGAGTTATCGCATCACATCAAATTGTCAAAATTGTTGACGGATGGACAGACAGAAAATGTGATAACTATAGGACTCCTGCATTGTTAAACCTAATTAACCCTTTCCCTGTTCTATGTCTATTTCAAATCTCAGTACCTACTAAATATTCATGAACAAAATAGTTACAATGAAATATGGAAGGTGGAACATTGTAGCCATTTCAGAAAGAAACGAAACAGATCTATTAAATTCCACTGGCAAAAAGAGGAAACTTTGATCAGATGGCTCCTGTAGGAGTTTGTCTGTTCTAGGTCTACTCCGTTTGCTAATGCATGAAAACACGTTTTTATGGAGGGAAGGGTTAAGGACTTAATTTTTCACAAATGGATGAATTTACCCATTGCCAAAGACATTTAACCTTTTCAATTTGTGTCAGTGCACTGTCATTTGCAGTGTAGACCCAGATCAGAGGACTCCGAGAGGAGCCCCCTGATCAGGGTCCGCACTGTTTGCCATTCAAAATCCTCTCACAATTTGTACCCTTCCATGCTGTATGAACTCTACCAATAAATAGTGATGGGCTGTTCCACTCTGAAAATCCAGTGTTGAAAGGGTTAACCCTTTAATCCATGAATATTTATGTAAGATATAATGATATAATTGCACATGAACACAGGAATTTTTGGCCATGTCAGAAACTGTAGAATCATATCTATGTTATTCTATAAGCAAACAGAGCAGACCCTGATCAGACGGCTCCTGTAGGAGCCGTCTGATCTGAATCTACTCTGTTTGCATAGGTGTAGAAAGGCATATTTACGGAGGAAAGTGTTAACAAGAGATGTTTGTAAAACATGTATACCCGCCAAGACCCCAAGACCTTTGATCTAGTGACCTCAACTATAGAGGTCATCCAGTGGTTATGACTAATCACCACAGCAACTTTGAAGATCCTAAGCCAAACCACTGATCATTTATTGATCTGAAAACATTTCACAAGTTAAGGTCATGGTGACCTTGACCTTTGACCTAGTGACCTCAACAACTATAGGGGTCATCTAATGGTCAGGACCAACAACCACAGCAAGTTTGAAGATCCCGAACCAAACCATTGAGCAGTTATTAATTGGAAACCATTTCATCAGTTACGGTCATGATGACCTTGACCTTTGACCTAGTGACCTCAAAATAAATAGGGGTCATCTAGTTGTCATGACCAACCACCACAGCAAGACCCTAAGCCAAACCCATGAGCAGTTATTGATCAGAAACCATTTTACAAGTTTAGGTCATGGTGACCTTTACCTTTGACCTAGTGACCTCAAAAACGGTAGGGGTCATCCAGTGGTCATGACCAACTACCGGAGCAAGTTTGAAGATTCTAAGCCAAACCCTTGAGCAGTTATTGATCGGAAACCATTTAACCAGTTAAGAGCATGATGACCTTGACCTTTGACCTAGTGACCTCAAAATCAATAGGGGTCATCTAGTGGACATTACCAACCACCACAGCAAATTTGAAGATCCTAAGCCAAACCATAGAGCAGTTATTGATCGCTAACCATTTCATCAGTTAAGGTCATGGTGACCTTGACCTTTGACCTAAAAAACAATTAGACTCATCTAGTTGTCATGACCAACCATCTAAGCAAATTTGAAGATCCTAAGCCAAACCCTTGAGCAGTTATTGATCAGAAATCATTTTACCAGTTAAGGTCATGGTGACCTTGACCTTTGACCTAGTGACCTCAAAATCAATGGGGGTCATCCAGTGGTCATGACCAACTACCACAGTAAGTTTGAAGATTCTAAGCTAAACCCTTGAGCAGTTATTGATCAGAAACCATTTAACCAGTTAATGTCATGGTGACCTTGACCTTTGACCTAGTGACCTCAAAATCGATAGGGGTCATCCAGTGGTCATGACCAACTACCACAGCAAGTTTGAAGATTCTAAGCTAAACCCTTGAGCAGTTATTGATCGGAAACCATTTAACCAGTTAAGGTCATGGTGACCTTGACCTTTGACCTAGTGACCTCAAAATCGATAGGGGTCATCCAGTGGTCATGACCAACTACCACAGCAAATTTGAAGATTCTAAGCTTAACCCTTGAGCAGTTATTGATCGGAAACCATTTAACCAGTTAAGGTCATGGTGACCTTGACCTTTGACCCAGTGACCTCAAAATCAATAGGGGTCATCTAGTGGTCATGACCAACCACCACAGCAAGTTTGAAGATCCCAAGCCAAACCCTTGAGCAGTTATTGATCGGAAACTATTTCACCATTTTAGGTCATGGTGACCTTGACCTTTGACCTAGTGACCTCAAAAACAATAGGGGTCATCTACTTGTCATGACCAACCACCACAGCAAGTTTGATGATTGTAGGCCAAGGCGTTTATTAGTTATCATTCGGAAACCATCGATCTACCGACCGACCGACCGACCAACATGTGCAAAGCAATATACCCCCATTTTTTCAAAAGGGGGGTATAATAAATGTTAAGTACTACAAGGCAATGTGCAGTCTTCCAATATATTTCTCTTTCTTTAGTTTCTAAAATGGCTACAATGTTCCACCTTCCATATTTCATTAAAACTATTTTGTCTATGAATATTCAGTAGGTATTGAAATTTGGACTAAATATAGAACAGGGAAAGGGTTATTGCAGGAAATCTTGTATACATAAGTACGATACATGTATATATGTATGATGCAGAAAACCTAAATAAATCATTTTTTGCTTATCATTAAGACATCTTTCACAGCACACCCAGTAATTCTACAACTTGCTGGTAAAAAATAATGACATTGGTGCCTGCCCTTTTTACACATAACAAATTAGGGACAACAAAAAATTATAACACACAATTCATCCAATCGGACAACCTCAAGTAACACCATCAGGTATAGGAATACAATAACAGTGGTCTACTTTCAACATTAACCCATTCCTCCATAGGCTATTTTTAGACCCAACCTCTTTGAATGAATCTACCCAAAAGGAGCAATTACTAGAGAAAAGTAAAATTTTAGAATTTTGTAGTTTGAAACCATTGTGATAAATAGAACATTTGCTCCTATTTGCTCTATTTATCACAATGGTTTCAAGAAATGGTTATTACAGAGGCGTAGAAAGGCGTATTTATGGAGGAAAGGGTTAAGTTGCATAATCAGAAAAAGCAATTTTGAGACAGTAGACATTCTGAAATGTAAAATGATTGAAACATTGAAGCTTGTCTCGGCTTCCTTTCTTTTTGTCTGGCAAGATGGAGAATCATTGTGATTATATTGTATAGAACTAATTATGTATGTATATATTAAGGTACTTTTTCCCCAGACTTAAGCCTTTCCCTGTTCTATATTTATTCCAATTTTCAATGCTTTATACTCATAAACTGAATATTTTATTCACGGACAAAATTATAATGAAACACGAAAGTTGGAACATTGCAGCCATATTAGAAAGTAAAGAAAGAGAAATATCAAATTCCATTAATCTCTCAAATTATATCATTAAACAGAGCAGAACCTGATCAAACGGCTCCATTAGGAGCCGCCTGATCTTGGTCTAGTCTGTTTGCAAATTCGTGAAAAGGCATTTATGTGAAGGAAAGGGTTAACTGAAAGCGGCCAAAGCGTATTTACGACTAACAATAATTCATCCATAATGTTTGGACTTCCCAAGCAACTCTTCAAATAGTACAGTAGAATCTCTTTAAAGCAACTGCTTAGTGAGAAATAAAGGTGTCTTTTGATTCTTTCACAATTTTTTACCATGGCAGAATCAGATGCATATATTTTTGTTAAGCAATCAGAGCAGACTCAGATCCTGTAGGAGTCATCTGATCAGGGACTACTCTGTTTGCAAAGGCGTTAAAGGGCATATCTATGGAGTAATGTGTTAATAGACACTAGACCTATCACTAAAGGTGATGGAATACCCCGGCTCAGCTGCCTTGATTGCAAATCAGAAGTTATGCCACGGACAGACATACAGACAGACCAACATCGACTCCTACATGTATATACCCCCTCTCAAACTTCGTTTGCAGGGGTATAATATAATAATTTCAGTTTCAAGTAATTGCTTTACAGATTTTACTGTTCTTCTCCCATAAGTGTTAAAACGCAAACAGATGACAATGTGAATATACATGTAAAAGCTTACAAGCCTATCTGTTGGTACATGTATATGCAACAAGATAATAAGTAAAAAATCTACTGATAAACCAAGCTTAACGGTTAACCCTTTACTCCATAAATACACTTTTCTATGCCTTTGCAAACAGAGTAGACCCAGATCAGACGGCTCCTATAGGAGCTGTCTGATCAGGATCTGCTCTGTTTGTTTATGAAATAATATAGATATAATTTTGCAGTTTCTGCCATTATCAAAATTTCCAGAGTTCATGTGCCATTATAAAAGTATAATCTAATGAATATTCATGTCATAATTTCTTACATGAATATTCATGGAGTAAAGGGGTTAAAGGTCCTTATAAACCAATCTCTCTCCTAGCACCAATCTAATACTAATAGACAATTAATTCAAATAAAACTCAATGTAAGGCAGACTACACAGCACACATCATGCTGCGCTTACTATCTGTCGCCAGGACGACCAAACCCTCCACGGCCTCGTGGAAACCGATCATCCTCTCGCCATCTAGGGAATGTAAAACAGATTATTTGAATTTTTTGTGGGTGATGATACATTCTCATATGTATATGAATTCTTCATTGAGGTGTTGAGTACGAGACTTGGGACAAGGTGCAAACAGGTGAAAGAATGGTGATTAATTAAATTTTGACATGAACTCTCTTGAAAAGATGTGCTTTAACCTTTACCCGAGATATACACGTTTTGATGCCTTTGCAAACTGAGTAGACAATGATCAGACAGCTCCTGTAGGAACCATCTGATCTGGATCTACTCTTGTCTGCTTATAGACTTATACAGATCCGAGTATAAATTTCTGCCATTGCAGAAAAATCCTTTGTTCATATACCACTAGTGATTCAAGTAATAAATATTCATGTTATTTCTTACATAAATATTCATCAGGTAAAGGATTAAAGGTCTCAAAGATGTATTGTTGTCGGTTTTATAATGCATGAGAGTTTATAGTAAAACCCCTCTAATGTGACCAGCAAAAAGGGGCATAATTCACAATGGCAAAGGCAGGTGGTAGCTTATTGCAGGACAAAAGTTGTGCAGAAAGCTCCTATAGGAGCTTTCTGCATAACTTACGTCCTGCGTTAAGCAACCACCTGCTTATGAAGATAGCCATGTTTGTTCATTAAGAGGTCGCATTAGAGGGGTTTTACTGTATATGAAGGCAATGGCTAACCCTTATCCAAACCATAAAATAACACTGAAACTCTGATATAAAGTAAGTTTTACTTGAGATTCGCTCATGATCTTTAGAAACTACAGAGCAAGTGGCAAACATTTTGGATCCTGATGAGATGCAGAATTACTCGACTGCTCATTTTGATCCAAGCTATTTATCACAGTTAGGTTGGGATCAGCAGGATAATTCTGCACATCAGAAATTTGTCTTGGAAATGGGTTGAACTAATATCTGACCAAGAGAAAAACCTATAGGCCCTGATGTTCTTTTTTACGAGGAGATTGAAAAAAATGTCAACAAAGACAACAAGCTGACAGTTTTAAAGACTTTGCTGTTGCTTGCTGACAGCATGCTTAGATAGAGTTGGTCACTGATGTTGAAGCAAGTATGTATACATGTTTATACAAAAGACTAGTGCTCTAGATAAGGCCGGATTTAGACGTTTTGGAAAAATGGTCCTTTGGATCATCGGATCCGTGGAAAAATCACACCCCTGTTTAGAATCGTCTTGAAAAGTGGTCACAGTATAGGGTTTGCGGGAGAAATAAAGGAGTAATCCTTGAAAATGTTTAAATTTTAACATCTTATCTGGAGCTCTGACCATCGGTTGAGAGGGGTCATTTTGCATGGATCTGAAATATCCCCCTTATCTAAAACTCTGGAAGACCAAGGAGACTCTAAAGGCAAATGTAAAAAAATTGACATTTCTCAACCAAAACCTATGTTATGACCACTCTTTAGAATTGTCTCAAAGAGCAGTCACAACATGAGATTCAATGGAGAAGTAAGAAACATTGATACACAAATATCACTCTTCGATTCACACCTCAACATACAAGTTTCCTCAATTCATTTTCTAATACCAGATCATTACTTACTAGTTTGGATACTGATCAGACATACACTTACTTCACTTCTCATCTGGATCCAATCTATTTGCAAGATATAACATGACACATTTGGTCAATAGTATTTTACTACCACTGAAACATTATCCCTCCCACCCTCTTTTCCCTGCATATAAACACCAGGGTACGAGGTTATAAAATTTCTGAGTCTGAGACCATTCTCAAGTATCTGGGTCCCTGCTTATAAAACTTTTAGTTGAGTCTGAGAACGTTCTCAAGCATTTGATTGGTCAGATTTGAGCCTTTGGCTCAAATCTGACCAATCAAAAGCTTGAGAACTCAAATCTGACCAATCAAAAGCCTGAGAACGAAACTCAGACTCAACTAAAAGCTTTATAAGTAAGCATGGACCCAGATTGGTTTCAGATGCTTGAGAATGATCTCAGACTCGAGCAAAAAGTTTTATAACCTTGGGCCTGGGTGTATGTACCCACCTTGGAGTAAATCCCCCTCGTCCTCTCCCTCTACCTCCTCTGCCTCGGCCTAGACCCCCTCGTCCTGTGAAACAATAGAATATCACAAAATATCAACAATGTTTGTCATAATAATGAAGAGTTGTGTCAACCTACATTACCCATAACCCTTTACCTGTTGAATATTCATGTAAGAAATAATGACATCATGAATATCATTAAATAGTAAAGTACCTAGTTATAGTGTACTTCAGTCCGAAGGACCGCTCAGCCGACTGTACATTTACTCCCCTGGTCATTGAGTCATTCGCCTACAATATTGGGCACTGCTAACATATGGCGCACTTATGCAGCCGCAGTACCGGCTATTGACCCTCACAGGTACCCATTTTAACCACTGGGTTGAGAAGAGGTGCGGGCGGGAGACAGAAAAGCATCTCTGAAATTTCCGGGAGGGACTGGGATTTGAACCCCGGACTGCCAGATTGGTAGTCAAGTGCGTTACCACTAGACCACCGCACACCATTTGCTGATTTTTTATATTAAAAAGTTCACAGGATGAGTCGGTGTTGGCAGAAACTGTAGCGTCAAATCTATTATCATTTCATAAGCAAACAGAGCAGACCCTAATCAGAGCTCTCCTATAGGAGCCGTCTGATCTGGATTTACTCTGATTGCAAATTTAGTTTTGATAACTTACTCAAGTGAAACTTAGTGAGTAACAACTCTGACCAAACTTACTCAAGGAGCATTTTGATTAAGGTCTAAACTATTTGCCCAAACTTGTTTGGCTGAATATAATGGGTACTTACATGTACCTGCAGATGGTGTGTTTGGGAAAAAAGATATTGAATGAAAAATGTCTGTTGGCTTTGCCACAAGTGATTCACATATGAAAATGAGAGCCCTGCTGGTTATGGTTTCAAAATGACAGATTCTTAAAATGTAATTGTCCAAGTTCCTAATGAGGCATTATTTTGGACAAAAGCCTAGAGTTATGGCCATTATGATGGTGAACAAGTGTGCAGGAATAGTAAAGAACTAATAGCCAACTTTAAAAGTTTCTGAACGACAACGACATTGACGACAGCCCGAATGCCGGAGTTACTACAATAGCATGTACTTTTTTCTTCGAAAAAACCCATGACAAGCTTGTAAAATGAAACCATACCACCAAATCCACCTCCATTCATAATTCGCCCTCGGCCTCCTTGCTGGCCCCGTCCCCTTCCATAACCCCGCCCACCACGATTTGTATTGTTGTTTTGGAGGGTAAGTCTTGCCTTCACATTTGTGGGACCAAGTCTCTGCTTCAAGGATTTCTGAAACTAGAACAGTGAATAAATATGACAAATACTCCCCAAGTGGCCTAGATAAAAAAATTAAGTTACACATATTTTCAGAATAGCTCATCTATTTCTCCCCCAGCCCCTATGTTGTGACCACTCTTTAGAATCACATGAACACAGGAATATTTGGCCATGGCAGAAACGGTAGAATCATATCTATATGTATATTTTATCATAAGCAAACAAAGCAGACCCTGATCAGACAGCTCCTACAGGAGCCATCTGATTTGGGTCTACTCTGTTTGCAAAGACATGGAAAGGCTCATTTATGGAGGATGATTACTTAACATGTTCAATCTGGGTCTACACTATTTACCTAAGTTCATATGTCTGAAAATTTAGGATTGTTAGCTTAAATCCATTGACACTGCTATCTACACGTAATGCCTAATGGCCAATGACTTTTTTTCAAAATTAAGAACTAAGAAGCAGTTCACATCAACAATGTCTGCAGTCATAATTTCAGGTTACAAAGTAAGTATTCCAAAAGCAGGTACATGTAACTCTATACGAATGGAATTGACAAGACATGAAAAATATGCCTTGAAAATCTACATCTTATTGTCTGTAGAAATGCTCTGAGGCACATAGATCTGACATAAAGATACCTGAAATCAGGTCAAGGTCACTATTTTGAAAACTTGTCATCTGTAAGGTCCTTACCAAAGCTATCTGAATACCAAAGGTGAATTGCCTAGCGTTCGTGAATCAGAAGTTACAGCAAAATGTTAAAGTTTGTTAAAAACAGCCAAGTTTTCAAAATAGTGACCTTGACCCAATTTCATGTATCCTTGTATCAACTAAAAGCCCTTCCCCAAAGCTATCTCAATACCATATATGAATTGTCTAGCATATGTGGTTCAGAAATTAAGACAAAATGTTGAAGATTTTCAATGATTGCCAACTTGTCAAAATAGTGAGTATTAGTGACCTTGACCTAATTTCAAATATCTTTATATCAACTAAAAGGCCTTTACCAAAGCCATCTATATACCAAAGATGAATTGCCTAGCATTTGTAGTTCAGAAGTTATAGCAAAAACAGTTTTCGAAAAATAGTGACCTTGATCAGATTTCATGTATCCTTGTATCAAGTGAAAGGCCTTCACCCAAGCTATCTGCATACCAAATATGAATTGTCTAGCTTAAGTAATTCAGAAGTTATAAGCAATGTTAAAGTTTTGTTAACGACCGCATGCCGCCCCAAAAAAAACACCCGCCATGTTTTCGCCAAACTATAGGCCGAGATTTTTTTTCGAAAATTCCCGCTAAAAATGCTCTACATGTATTTTCTTTTTCTAAATTCTATAAACATATTATCAGTTAAACAGTTTGGATCCTGATGAGACGCTGATTACCCATGATCTCATCTGGATCCAAACTGCCATTAATGGAAACTCAAAGATTCGCTCGCAGCATGCTACAGGTTAACCCATTACCTCATAAGCTATTTTTAGACCAAACCTCTTTTGAGTTAATCTACTGAAAAGGAGCATTTACTAAAGAAATGGAAACTTTTAGAATTGTGTAGTTTTTAAAGTATTGTGTTGAATAGAGCATTTGCTCCATATGAGCAAATGCTCTATCACAATGCTTTCAGAAAGTGACTTTTACACAGGCGTCAATATGAAGAAATGGGTTAATAACATACTGTTTTGAACTGTATGTGCCTAAAGCTGTTTTTTTTCTAGCACTGGTCTCTACAATGTCAAGCTGTGACTGTTTTTTCCCTACCTTTTGTTGCTGGTGCTGGTTCTGGTTCATGCCCAGAGCTGCCTGTACAGCTGGTCTATTGGCCATCTGTTGAGCCAGACGTCGGTTCACCTGGGACGACTGCTGTGTTGCTGCCATCTGTACACGAACCTCCTGCGCCGAGGGTGGCGGTGGACGAATCTTCTGTATTTGCGCGAATCTTCACAGAAAAGGGATAATTGCTACATCTTATTAAAAATTGCAATGCATGGAAGCAACAATAAAACTCGTATTTTCTCTAACTTTTTTCATGCTTCTGCATTCTTCACTGTCAGCTGACAGTGCATCATACTTTGCTACCTATGGAGCAGTATCTGTGGAGAATAACTGAGCCTTTGTGCTGAGTGGGTTAAGAAAGCTTTGACAAAACTGCTGTACAATATATGTAGACCTATGAAGAAATGGAAATAATACAATGTTTCATTCACCATGCGAAGAAAAGGGGTTTGTTCATTCAGTGGAAAGTCTGTTATATTGCATTTAATGGTGGCCATGATTGATTACTACAGAATATGTATCATTTGTGGTTTGGAGTTAACCCTTTCTCTGTTCTATGTTTATTCTAACTTTCATTACCTACTGAATATTCATGGACAAAATAGTTAAAATGAAATATATGGAAGGTGGTACATTTCACTAACTTTTAAGTTTAGTAAACTTAAAGAACCATATTTTTAAAATTCCACAAGCAAACACAGCAGACCCTGATCAGACAACTCCTATAGGAGCTGTCTGATCTGGGTCTACTATTTGCAAATGTGTGAAAACATTTTTATATGAAGGAAAGGGTTAAGACAGTGTATGATGATTTATGTGTAATAGTTCTTCACCCTAAGTTTATACAAAACAAGCAACTTACTGCATTTAATCCTTTATTTCATGAATATTCATGCAAGGCCATCTATTTTGAATTATAAATTGTATATTAATTTGATCAGTCTTAAAATTATGAAATAAGGTCATTATAAGATTTCTTTCCTTGGCAAGATTTTGGCTATGTAGAAATATACTGTATGTGTAGTCAAATTTACCGATTGATTTTAATAATCTGATATGAGGAAGGGTTGGAGCTTACAATTTGGGTACAGTACAACCTCCCTAAAATAAGACTTTATAAAGAAAAAATCACACCTTTTTAAGCAGGCATCATAATTTAAATACGTATGAATCCAATGGTACTGGGTGTAAATGAAAAAGATTGTTGCATGCTACATGGGGAAGTTTGGGCTATGTAGCTTTGTAAGATGAAATACATGTGTACAGAGCCACAGATAAAGGCCAGTATCCAAATACTAAAATCAGCATTTCTCCACCTAACCCAATGTTAACCCTTTCCCTGTTCAATATTCTTGTAAGAAATAATGCCATTATGAATATTTATTAGCTGAATTCTTATAATTAAATGTAAACTTTTCAAGGAATTTTTTTTTACTTTGACAAAAACTGTAGAATCAGATCTATATCTGACATGTCAAAAGCAAACAGAGCAGACCTTCATTAGATGGCTCCTATAGGAATTGTATGAACTGGGTATACACTGTTTGTAAATGAGCGAAAAGGTGTTTATATGAAGGAAAGTGTTAACCCTTTCCCTGTTCTGTAGTTAGGCCAAATTTCAATACCTACTGAATATTTATTAACAAAATAGCTATAAAGATATATGGAAGGTGGAACATTGTAGACATTTTAGAAAGCCAAAAAAACAGATCTATCAAATTCTGTTGGCAAACAGAGCAGACCCTGATCAGACAGCTCCTCTAGGAGCCGTCTGATCTGGGTCTACTCTGTTTGCAAATGCGTGAAAACGCGTCTATATGAGGGAAAGGGTTAAAGAGACGACTCTAAGTGTTCACATCACAGGGTTTGGGTACTCCTCTTACATGTACCGGTATCTGGGCCTCTGTGATAATATTCAGAGATTTTAAGGATTTTGTCTGTAAATGTTTAGGACAGAGGCCATGCCTGGGACTCTTACCACCTTCCTTCACCTTTATGGGGTCAAAGGTCGGCTGGTCACAGGGGGTCATGGCTGTCCTTGTTTGTGTCACAAAAGGGAATAGGTGAAAGCAAGAGTTGTGCGGGCAGATAAGGTGAGTTTTCTTTTTTAAAAAAAAGTGTGTGTGACTGTTTTGTATTAAACATTCTGACATGCTATTTCAAATAGAAGAGGTCTGATAATATTATATAGACCATTAAATAAGCAAAGTACATTTGCCATATTTTAAGAATTTTGTTGCTCCACTTTATCATTATAAACAGCATACAAACCACTCTTAGCTACATGTATGGTACTTCTGTACCAAACTTCATGTTTCTACATGATATCTACCATCATTCTCCACAAAGGAAACAGCACATCAAATACTGGGATTTGATGCTACCCTTTCCCCCAATACTGGCTAAAATATATTTAGCCTCAATCTTCTTTCATCAGCTTTTTAATAAAACCCATGCATTTGTTTCTCCGTCACTTTAACCCATATCCTCTGGCAAAGGTTTTCCATCATCGTCTGGTGTTTGTGAAGTTTCAAATAGGACAGCTGAGAACTTTTTGTCTTTTGCATATTCATTATGCAGTCAGAATCAATTTCACTTTTTCTAGTCCTACATGTACTGCGATATTCTTTAACACAACGACTGCAAATTGTTCAGATAAAAAATAAACTTTCATGTATTTATTTTGATTATCAGTCCCAATTTTTTTTACTACAGTTCACTATTTCCTCAATCACCAATATTCTTTGGACATCTTTGAGCGCCATCCAAGCTATGATCTGTATCACCATGTCACTGGCTTGAAGATCATCACAATCCCAACTGCTGATTTCATCTTACAAATTTCTTTCCACACTTGAGTTTATATGCTACATGTATTTGCCTACCCCACCCCAATATCTATCCACTTGCCCAAACTATTTCCTTGATAAACAAACCACATTTCACTGACACTTCCACCAGTGTCATACATATCCTCACCTATCGCTAAGTGTCACTTTTGTGGTGCTTTTTAGCACGATCTTTGCTGGAACGGAGGACGTCATCTGAAATAAACAGAAACTGGTGGAATTCTCAGTCTTTTTTAGTCAAAAGTTAGTAATATACAGTCAGCTACTCTACATGCAAAGAGTTAAATGAAACTGTCTTATCATTATGTACAGTTACAAGTAAACATGAAGTCTCAGAATCAATGCCTATTTATTCATAATCACAGGGGGTCATTTCGTGGGTCTAGATGGTCTAAAAAGTCCAAAAAATTGATTGGGTCGATTTAGTGTTATATTATATACAAGGGGTCTAACTACCCATTCGCAAATTTCACAACCGATTCTAAATAACGCCCGGTTTTGGGCTGCCAAGATGGAATAACCACTAATGTTTGGTACGAACTTGAAGCTGGGACCTTGTACTTTTCAAATAATATAACTTTTGATACATTCCGACTAAGCCATAGCCAGTGCCGACGTCAAATTCCTACAAAATACGCCAATTTTTCTTACTAGGACGACAAGTCGCAACAACGTGACCTAGTTTCTACTTAGCCAGTAGCAAGGCATCTGATTGACCGAGGGATGGTGCCCTGCGTTCTCGCTAACGCTTATAGGGCAAGCAAGATAATAGACACGCGGATGTTGTTATTGTAAAGGAAGCAGGTCACGTGACTCATAGTGGCCTGAGAGAGATTTAAATCTGCTAATTGCACGTTCGCCTGCATTTCGGATCTGCATTAATGTCTGCAGAGAGCTTGAGAGGTAAACGATAGCTTTTTGTCATATATGTTTTAATTGCACAATCGTTTTGTCCAGAGGCATCACGATTATGGCCATTTTACAAGGGGGCCAAGCGACAATCGATGTTGCGACTTGTCATCCGAGTAAGAAAAATCTGTGTATTTTGTAGGAATTTCACATCGGCACTGGCTACGGCTTAGTCGGAATGTATCAAAAGTTATATTATTTGAAAAGTACAAGGTCCCAGCTTCACGTTCGTACCAAACATTAGTGGTTATTCCATCTTGGCAGCCCAAAACCGGGCATTATTTTGTGAAATTTGCAAATGGGTAGTTAGACCCCTTGTATATAATATAACACTAAATTGACCCAATCATTTTTTTTTACTTTTTAGACCGTCTAGACCCACGAAATGGCCCCTTGTGTTCATAATGATATGATCTACAAAATTGTTAATTTATAAAGGAAATGCTCATGCTCTCTTATCCTGGCGATCCGTTTCTGTATCTGTATCTATGCGTCATAGAACCCTATATAGGCTTTTACACGACAGGCATTTGTATGTATACCTTAAATCAAAACTTGTGTACGCATCATAATAGTTCGGCAGTTTAAGTTATTGTTTATAATTCTGCATTGATGTATGAATTAGAACTTGCAATGATAAATTTTCATCAAAACACAATAAAATGTTTTAATACAGAGCTTGCTGAATATTCAATCTTAACTGCTTAATTTTGAGATTGAGATTTGATTTCATCTTTAGTTCAACAACAGATTGGACTGTTAGACACACAAATAAGAGGGAGGGGGCTCACTGTCTCAACTTAAAATTGGTCTACAATTTCCACCTAAAACAGAGATTATGTTGGACGGGTTAAAAGGGAAGAAATTGTTTCAAATAAATTGAATTTTGGGATCGCAATTCTAAAGGAAGGAACCCTAAATTTTAAAGTTAAAAAAATGATCCAATTACTTTCAAACGACGTCAAGATAGCGTCACCCGGGTGAACAACAAAGGCGAAGCAGGGTGAATTATACATCTTTTAGTGAAATTGAAATGATATGAAAAATAGAACTTCATTTTTTATATAAAATATCCGATATTTTAGTTTAAAAGCTTATCAGTAAGCAGATGATTCTGGATATGTTTTACCTTTTGTTTTCTTGATATACTAGCAACCGGAAATTGCAAAACACGGTGTCGCTACAGGGTACGCCACGTAAACTTTTATTGATTTTTGTCGTTTTGGCTATTTGAACGGCAACGGAATAATCGTATACGTTGCGGCCATCTGCACTTGATCACCAGATGTAAAGACTTATTTGTCCTTAAGCACATTTTAAGTGTCTTGACTTAATTAGGACAACCTCATGTAAAACTTAGGCATAAGTAATGCAGAAGCTGTACTTTTTATCATTTTAGGGATGAACTTTGGGATTTTCTTCTTCTTCTTCTCTATTCTTCTTCTTCTTCGTCTTCTTCTTCTTCTTATCTTCTTCTTTATTCTTCTTCAAACATGTATGTTATGTATCTTTTTTTCTTTCGTTCTTCTTCTTTCTTCTTCTTTCTTCTTCGTCTTCTTCGTCTTCTTCTTATCTTCTTCTTCTTTATTCTTCTTCTTCTTCCATCATCTTCTTAATTTGAATTTTTTGGATAGGTATATTTTACAGAAAATAATTGAATACAACTGAAACAAACATATATCTTTCAGAATACAATTGAAACAGGTGGCTATCTTTTAGAATACAACTGAAACAGACAGCTAGTAACTGTCTTTTAGAAAACAACTCAAACAGACGGATGGCTGTCTTTAAGAATACAAGTGAAACAGACAGGCCATTGAACGTCGTACGTAGGCCTACTGTCTTATGTCATCACAATTCACGCCTTATTGTCTAATTCATGTACTGTCTTCTGAAAAAGTGGCGTTATCTTGTCAAAAGACATTAGAATGTGCTGTCGTTTATTTGTATGCTATTTTGTCCTCACTTCATGAGTCATCCTAGCACGTCTACCTGTGATTACTGTTGATTTAGCCCTTTAATTAACACTCCCCGTGTTAAATATTCATGTCAGAAATAATTAGATATCTACATCATGAATATTTATTAGCTGAATTGTTATAATGGCATATGCCGACATGCATTTTGGTATCGGTAGATACTGTGCATAGAGTCAGGTCTGTTCTCATTATTTCACAAGCAAACCGAGCAGATACTGATAAGGTGGTTGCTACAGGAGTCATATGATCTGTGTCCACTCTGTTTGCAAATGCGTCAAAAGCGATTGTATTAAGGAAATGATTAATCATATGTTTCTATCATTTATTTATTTTATGCTTTTCATAATGAATAATGATTCAAAATCAAGTTTATTGATTCGCTAAATGTTTGTTTATATGCAGAATTCATCACTATTCAAGCACAGCACATTTATGCTTAACTCAAAAATTGAAATATAAATGCATAGACGTTTTAACTGACATTTTAATTTTCTAGTTTATGCCTTTCAATGCTGGAACCGAATCACTGGTCAATGTCGTCTGTAAACAGTGTAGAGCCAGATGAGAGGGCCCTCTCATTGATGAATGTCTGAACTCTTTGTCATGTTACACTTTTCTCTAAAATATCCTAGAATATTCACGGTAAGCTTGACCTGTTTGAAGTTTGGAACAGTCAGTTTTTTTGAAAATTCAGGGTTCAAAGGGTTAAATGTAAATATATAGACCTTAGACTATTCTGAAGTATACATCGTGGGATATCAATGACGTGTCAGCATAGTGCAGTAAAACCTCTCTATAACGGTCACTAACATGTGTTAATTAGTTGGTATTTAGTGCAGGTGACTGCTTATAGGAGCGTTCTGTTTTATTTTCACCTTGCTTTAAGCAATCACCTGTATTTAACACAAAATACTTGATGTAATTTAGTGGTCGTTATAGAGAGGTTTTGCTGTGGACTGTTATGTAATTAATGGTTGTAAGATGTTCCATCTGGAGTTCAATGCATTAAATCTATATGGAAAATAAAAATGAAGATAATCTTTTCATCACTTTTCCTTTTTCTGCTAAGCTTATCCTGTGTTTCAATTTTTAACTGCAAACATTACACTCATGAGGCACATAGGGGTGCTAAAACTATAAATTTGATTATGAAACATGGCTTTATATATAAAAATAAATGCACGAGTTTTGCTCTTTAGTTCTTGTATCGGTCATAAATTCAATGGCGGGCAAATCTGACTGGAAACTCACAGTTGGCTTTAACTCTTTCGCTGCCAAGTATTGCCGTCTGCGCAATTTGTAGCCTGCTACTATTTCCGTTTGTTTAATTTGTTCCCCGTTTCTTACAAAAAAATAAGCATAATATCAAACAGTTTGGATACTGATGAAAAGTTGAGTTACTCATTTGTAAAATTTTATTACGTTCATATTCGCCAATTGCGACAATAGGGTTGCGCAAAAGAGTTAAAAACCAACCGGAACGTAACAGAACACACGTATCTTCAACAATGTTTATCAGGGTTTGCTGTTTTGTTCAGTTCTTAATAGAGTAGTATGCTGTTTCTAACTGTACTTCCATAAAAGGTGGGATGTTATTGTAATTATCATATTTGAAATTACTGTGGCACTTTTAGGGTATGTATTTATAATGTAAACATTATTATCATTATTATTATTATTATTATTATACCACATTTATATAGCGCTCTTTTCACACAGGATATGTGCGTTCAAAAGCGCTTATGTCGAGCATTCGACATACCTGTATTTTGTCATGCACACAGCTTACTATGTTGAGCGTTTGGTCTACAAAGACCGAAAGTCATGCACATGACTTATTACCTCGAACGCTTCACGTCGTAAATTGAGTGCATGTCTTAATATTTCGAGCGCATTAGATAATAATAAAAACAGAACATAAGTCAGGCAGGAGATGTCAGACAAAAGCCCGCAGTAACACCAGAAAGACAAACGATGTGCGCATGTCCATATATACACCCAACCATACAACAGTTACATGTGCGCGTGACTTACGTGCGCATGCCTTAATAAGTCCAGCGTTCAACATAATAAGTTATGACTTATTATACCCGCTCCAACAAAGTTTGAGAGGGGATATATAGTGTTATAGGGATAAAATTATAGAATATAGCGAACGCTTGTTCTATGCATGTTGTACTAATGCATAGGGTTTAAAAATACAGTTACATGTATATTAAGGCATTTACTTTGATTACACAGTTGGAATAAAAAACAACAACATTATTTCAGTTGGAAAGAAAATTTAATTGCTAACTTCGTTATATTGTGTTTATCAAACGATAGAAATCTTGAGATTTACAATGAATCTATTATTTCCTGATTTGGAGAGTTATCTATCAGTATAATCATTAAAAATTGACAGTATCAAGATACAGCATGCAAGCATACCTTTTGTGGCCTTACTGCCTTAGGCACGTGGTATTTCATGCATTGTGCATGGCTGATTTTTAATGTTACTCCAAATTTCAAATTCCAAAGAGTTATGCAGAATATTGAAGTAGATCTCGCCTTTATAGATAAGATCAACACTGCCATATAATCTGCATAATTCTGATTTCAAGTTTGACTTGACATGCATGGCGTATTTCATAAACATTTAATACATGGTAATGGTAATTACAGTAGCAAATAATGCAGTGTAAACTTCACATATTTTTTCTACCTATAACATAAACATTCTATGAACCCTAACAATACAATTACAATATTCTGAAGCCCTGAATTAGTTTAATCATAATCATATGTGATCCCCGGTAAGTAGAATCATTCCTCAAATAGTATGTATATTTGCAAGAGTGAAATACAATTTTACTTTTGAGCAATAATTTGATTTAGAGTAATTATAATTATGGATCCAAATAACTAATTGTAACTTTATTACTGAATTCAATACTAATTGTAATTTAGAGAACTGTAAACTCCTCAGTTTCCATTTCTTCCATAAACATTACAAACAACACAAACTACATGAGAAAAATACATAGACAATAAGTATCAACATATTAAGATTAAGAAAATAACTAACCTGTAAAACAACAGCGATCCGAGGTCCAGTTCAATTCATGTATTTCACCAATCCAGTTTGGATACAAAGCCAGAAGTGAATTCCAACTCCCTGGCTTGCATATAAATTAGGGACCTCGAACCCGTGACAGACTGTCAGGTGAATTGTTTTAACCAATCCCAGGTATTGGTTCATTTGAAGAGATTTCTACCGAAGCGTGGTAAATGACACATTAAATCGCTTGACAGTACCCAGATCAATAAAAATGCCTGATCTTTATGCAAGCAAGCTATTGAAAATATATCTAGCATCTTAATAAGCAATTTAGATATAAAATTGACATTTGGAGTAACATTAAAAATCAGTCATGCACAATGCATGAAATACCACGTGCCTAAGGCAGTAAGGCCACAAAAGGTATGCTTGCATGCTGTATCTTGATACTGTCAATTTTTAATGATTATACTGATAGATAACTCTCCAAATCAGGAAATAATAGATTCATTGTAAATCTCAAGATTTCTATCGTTTGATAAACACAATATAACGAAGTTAGCAATTAATTTTTCTTTCCAGCTAAAAAAAATGGGTTTTTTTTATTCCAACTGTGTAATCAAAGTAAATGCCTTAATATATATGTAACTGTATTTTTAAACCCTATGCATTAGTACAACATGCATAGAACAAGCGTTCGCTATATTCTATAATTTTATCCCTATAACAATAGGAGTCAGTATGTTGGTCGGTCGGTCGGTCGGTCGGTGTGGTGGTCGGTCGGTTGGTCTGTCAGTCCGTGGCACAACCTGGTTAAGTCCACTTATTTACATAACCCTTTGAGATAAAAGCTTTGAAACTTTATTCACTTGCCTACCACCACAAGCTTCATATGTAGGCAAGAGTTCATAACTCTGTCAAGCATTTTGACAGAATTATGGCCCTTTTTAACTTAGAATGTTTGGTTAAGGTTTTTGTTAAAGTCCACTTATCTACATAACCCTTTGGGATAAAGCTTTGAAACCTAACATACTTGTTCACCATCATGAGCTTCAGCTGTAGGCAAGAGTGCATAACTCTGTAAAGCATTTTGACAGAATCATGGCCCTTTTTTAAATCAGAAAATTTGGTTAATGTTTTGTATGATTTGCGATCAAGGCAGCTGAGCGGGGATATTCCATCACCTTTAGTGATAGTTCTAGTTTCAATTAGAGTCACAACTTGTCATTTTCATCTTGCATTCAGATGGGAATGGGGACAGCGATAATTCTGTTATACCTCTTTGAATGCGAGAAACGAGTGTTCTGGAATTTGCAAAATCGTGATCTTTAAAAAGCTTTTAATCAAAGAGGGCTTTAGCCATGCCACTTTCATCATTCTTATGGCAAAATTTATAGTCAACAAATGAGCTTTGTCTGTTTCAATTTTGTTCATTGTCAGACAAAACATTTCTCTTTCATAATGTAAGATAGCATCTGAATTTATCCAAATTACCATAAGTATTCGGACAAGCTCACACAAATAGTGCAGACCCAGATCAAACGGCTCCTGAATGAGCTGTTTAACCAGGGTCTAAATTATTCGTTACTATACCAGTCTAATTTATAGCTATCAAAATGATGCCATTATTAACCCATTCCCTACTACTGATCTATTTGGACGCCATTTTGAAGCCATAGTAACAAATAGGTCATTTGCTCCAAAGGATCAAATGCTCTATTTATCACACTGGTTTCAAAACCATATAATTCTAAAGCAAATCCCATTTTTCTAGTAGATGCTCCTTTTCAGTAGATTTATTCAAAAGAGGTTGGGTCTAAATATATTCTAGAAGGGAATGGGTTAAGTTTGCAGCTTTACAAGTAAATGAAGAGGGGATACTGGTGAACGAATACATAGAGACTGGTGTACGAATACTTAGAGACTGGTGTACGAATACTTTGAGACTGGTGTACGAATACTTGGAGACTGGTATGCGAATACTTGGAGACTGGTGTGCGAATACTTGGAGACTGGTGTACGAATAATTAGGGATTGTTGTGTAAATACTTGGAGAATGGTGTACGAATACTTAGAGATTGGTGCGCAAATACTTAGAGACTGGTGTGTGAATACTTGGAGACTGGTGTACGAATACTTAGAGACTAGTGTGCGAATACTTAGAGACTGGTGCGCAAATACTTAGAGATTGGTGTGCGAACACTTAGAGATTGGTATTCGAATGCTTAGAGACTGGTGTGCGAATACTTAGAGACTGGTGTGCGAATACTTAGAGACTGGTGTGCGAATACTTAGATATTGGTATTCGAATGCTTAGAGACTGGTGTGCGAATACTTAGAGACTGATGTGCGAATACTTAGAGATTGGTGTGCGAATACTTAGAGACTGGTGTGCGAATACTTAGAGACTAGTATTCGTACAGTGTACGAATACTTAGAGACTGGTGTACGAATATTTAGAGACTGGTGTACGAATACTTAGAGACTGGTGTACGAATACTTAAAGACTGGTGTACGAATACTTAAAGACTGGTGTACGAATACTTAGGGTAACGAGGATATGTTTCATGAATATATTTTTAGCGCCAAGTAACTTTCAGCTACAAAACTTGACATCTTCTTCAATTCTTAAATTACGTGTACATTTCTTTTATTTCTTTTAATAAGTGCCTGTGTCAAATAGTTTGGATCCCGATTAGACAATGTCTCGCCTAGATACAGACTATTTGCAATGCTTAGCACAAAGTGGTTCCTAGTGTTGAAAGACTTAATTTGCTACACATATCAATGTGTGTAGTACTTAAAACTTTACTTCATATAAACGCATTTTCACGCCTTTGCAAACAAAGTACTCCTTATCTGAGTTCTCCTTATCTCAGTTTGCTTATGGAATAATATAAACCTGATTCTACAGTTTCTGCCAATACATGGCCAAGAAAACTAAAAAAAGTCATGTAATTAATGCTCGTATCATTATTTCTTACAAGAATTTCATGAAGTAAAGGATTAAACAATTATCTGCTCAGACCTTATCTTCGTCAATTAAAGAGCTTTGGTGAGCTAGCTCACATACCCCACGCCACCACATTGTCAGAGTAAAAAGGAGGTTCCCCGTGACAGATTCCTCTAAAAATCGAACTCATCTAAGCTTTTATTAGCCCTACACCGGTTTCCGGTTGGGGGCTTTATGTTTGCTCGATTCTGTCTGTCTGTCCGTCTTCCACGCTTCGTGTCCGGGCAATATCTCCTACAAGGGTAGGCTAAATTCATTATAACTTCACACATGGAACAAGCATGGTGAGAGGAAATGCCATGCACACGGGCCATAACTCTATCATCAATATTTTTGGAATTATTCCCCTTTTTCATATGTTCTTGCCTGGATAATACATCTCTATCTACAGGTTCAATTGATTTGAGACTTCACATATGGAACAAGCATGATATGAGAGAAAGTGTCATGCACAAAGGCTATAACTCTATCATCAATAGTTTTGGAGTTATTCCCCTTTTTTCATATTGTCTAATGATTTTTACAAATACCAGTCAGGCGGGTCATGTATACCATGGTCAACTTCCCCATGGATGGGTGGAGTGGGGTTGTTTTTAATCCGATGACGGACTCGTGCATTGCATATAGCAATACGACATGCCCTTGCTCATGGCAATTCTTAAAGCAAATTTGAGAAAAATTGGTCAAGAAATGAAAGTGCTAGATGAGCAACAAAGTAAATTATGGTTACACAGACAGACTGATGGACAGACTGACGGTCCAAGCTTTTATTCATGGCAATGCTTTGAGAACAAGAGGCCCAGAATGGCCCTGACATCGCTCACCAGGCAATCAGAGGAGAAGATTTTCAGAGGAGAAGATTTTCAAAGTTTTCACTACATGTATATGTTTCTATTGAAAATGACCACCCCAGGGGCGGTGCCAATTTTGACCCCAGGGACACAATTTATATAACTTTTGTAGAGGACCTGAACATGATGCTGAAAGAATGTACTGAAAGAATGGGTAGAGCATAGACCACTCAAACTTGTATTAACTCCTTGGATGCTAGAAGTGGATTCTCCCACCACTAATGACCTATGCAAACAGTTTGGATCCAGATCAGGCCCCACATAATGTAGGGCCTGATCTGATATCCAAAATGTTTGTCAATGAGACTGAAATTCCGAAACAATTAGAAAGAAAGTTTGTAGTTATGATAACTTATGAATATGCTGCAGACAACAATTTAGCAGATGACAAAATTACCCATGCAGCATGCAAAGAGTTAAGCTGAACTTCACAACAGATACACTGATAGGCTCTATATTGATAGCTGGCAGCTTAATGCAGGGCATATGTATGAAAAAAAGCTTTAAGAGTTTTCTGCATTTTGAGAATTATCCACATCGTTTTCTCAATCTAAAATGAGTGCGTGTTATTTGTCTAAACACAATTTCTACTCTTCTGATCAGATTACATCAGCACTCACACTGGCTGGTCTCAGGCTGATATTAAAGAGAAACCTTTAGACTGTAGTTTCAGATGTGAAGAAGTCTATACACACAGGGCAGGGCCAATTTTAACCCCAGGACTATGGTACTTATAAAACTCATAAAGGTATGCTAAGTAAATCTATACACCAAATATCTTGAGCTCTGGGACAAGTAGTTTCTGACAAGAAGATTTTTAAAGTTTTTCCTATGCAACTAGTGATCCCATGGGCTGTTTAAGCAGTCAGCTACAAAAAACTGGCAATCCCTGGGGTGGGACCAATTTTGACCCTAGGGGCATAATTTATATAACTTTTGTAGAAGTCCTGAAGTTGAAGCTATGTGCCAATTATGAAAGCTGAGAACCTTCTAGTTTCAGAGGAGAAGATGTTCAAAGTTTTCACTATATGTTTCTATTGAAAACTGAAAAACCCTGGGGCGGGACCAATTTTGACCCCAGGGGCATAATTTATATAACTCTTGTAGAGGACCTACAGATGATGCTATGTACCAAAGATGAAAGCTGAGAACCCTGTAGATTCAGAGGAGAAGATTTTTAAGGTTGAAATTGTTGACGCCCGACAACGCACGACGCACGCCGACGGACATCAGGCGATCACAAAAGTTCACCATGAGCACAAAAGTGATCTGGTGAGCTAAAAAATGGTTTTGAAATGAAAGTGCTAGATGAGCAACAATGTATTAGGATACATGGACGGACGGACTGACTGACTGATCAATAGATGGATCAAAAACAATATACCCGTGCAACTTCATTGCATGGGGTATAATTATAGTAGTTATCAGCCAGCACTTCAAGGGGTTGAAAGTAGAAAATACACACACATCACCGTGAAATCAATTTATTTACCAGATATTTTACATGATGATAGATAAAGGTGCATATTCAAATACTAAAATCATCATTTCTCCATCAAAACCAATGTTGTGACTGCTCTTTATAATCTTCTCTTTGAGACAATACTAAAAAGTAGTCACAATATAGAGTTCGGTTGAGAAATAAATGAGCTATTCATGGAAATATTTCAATTTATGCAGCTTATCTTGACCTCTGTGATAGAGAAAATTCCTCTTAATGCAGGACAAAAATAATAAAGAAAGCTCCAAAAGGAGCATTGATATTAATTTGAACCTCCAATTTAGAGAGGTTTTACTATAGTTCAATAATGATACACACAAAGTTTCAGCAAGCCACATCTTTACTCCGTGTGGATAAAGTCATACTTTCAACTGAAATGAGATCAACATACTATTACTTGCTTTAATTAACCCTTTTGCTGCCACATATTGTCCTCTGCAATGTTAACCCATTCTCTCCTACTGACGCCTGTTTGCGCCTCTGTAAAACTCATGTTTTGAAACCATTGTGATAAATAGAGCACTTGCTCATTTCAAAACTACACAATTCTAAAATTCTCCTTTTCTATAGTTATTGCTCCTTAAGTAGATTAATTCAAAGAGGTGGGGTCTAAAAATAGTGTAGAAAGGAATTATTTAATTTAATTTTGTTGTCTGCTACAGTTTTCAATTTATTCCCCTTTTCTTTGACAACACAATCACAGTTACAAATAGGTTGGATTTTGACAAGACACCTGGTACTACGAGTCTCACCTGGAGCCAAACTGTTTGTATAGGTAAGTATAGAGTCACCATTGTCAGCAAAAGAGTTAAGCAACAACATAATAGCCATGGCACAATAAAGTATATTTCATTTCTCAAAAACACATTAATATTTGCTGGTCAATTAAAAAGAACAAAATAAATAATCCCAGAACACTCCTGGCATAAAAGTAATAGCTCATTATAAGAGTAGCTCATTATAATAGTAGCTCTTTATAGGAGCAGCTCATTAAAGTAGCTAATTGTAATAGTAACTGATAATATAAAATTAGCTCATTACATTATTATAGTAACTCATTATAATAGCAGTTCATTATAATTATAGCTCATAACAGTAGCTCATTATAGTAACTCATTATAATAGTAGTTTAATATCAAAATAGCTCATAACAGTAGCTGATTATAGAAACTCATTATAATAGTAGTTTAATATAACAATAGCTCATAACAGTAGCTGATTATAGAAACTCATTATAATAAGAGTTCATGTAGCTCATTATACACATTCCAACATTTGTAAATATACTGTATATCAATACTTTGTAACACTACCAGTAAGAAAAAGTGTCTAAGATGGTCCATCAATGCATAAGTTTATTAATGAATTGGTCAAATACTCAATTCATTATGTTATTGTTGTAACTCTCTGCTAGCTGTCATCAGTATGGACCATGATGAGATTCCATC